>CAIGQQ010011877.1:1059343-1069662 GCA_903798035.1 Danio albolineatus | reverse complement strand
TATGTATGTATGTATGTATGTATGTATGTATGTATGTATGTATGTATACAGTATGTGTTACCGGCAATGGGTGAAATCCACCAAGTGTTGAATGTTATTGTAAGACAGCATATTGCTGGTATGAGGTTTCACTACCACATCGCAGACAATATTGCCATAATTCTCCTGACGTCAGTCTATATTATATGGCTAAGGTTCTTCATTAATTCGTAAAATATGAATGTGCCAAAATATAGTGTTTTTGTGTGAAAGAAGAAAATTAAGTACAATTCTAAGTGCCATTCCAGTCTTACCTACTGTAACAAATACTTCAGTCTCAGTACTGCTGTCATTGTTTTTCCGAAAAGAACATCAAATGCTTTATTTTATATTCCTTCCACTTTAAAATACGTAATGATCAATAAAAGTTTTGGTTGTGCTTTTCTGGCACTTTGCTTAAATGATACTTGTCATACTATATAATGCCTAGGAATTGTATAGAATGCCTAGGAAAAGTATGCAAAATCTTATATCTTACTTCATACTTCATACTTAAATACCATCAGGCATTCTATACGTTTTGGCATTCTATACAATACTGGGATTTCAAACATAGCTGGTAACATTTATAATTTGTATCATGTACATGCACACTTTATACAAGGGCATAGATACGCTCTTGACATTGGTTGGGATGTACATCCCTAGAGTGCATGCATTGAACAGCACAAATTCTGTTTCACGCTTTTAAAAACATGAATAATGTACATAATAGTATAAAATAAACACTTAATAATACAAGTAACAATCACGTCCCATGCTGCAAAAGTCACTTTACATGATTTTTCTGCAGTCGGGCTTTGAGGAGGAATGAAAGACAAATTTAGAGACGTGTGTGACACAATTTAACAGTTTTATCCCGATTATTGTTTTTCTAAATTGCACAGCCTTGGTTATTAGTATTACGCTGAACTCATAGCGAACTTGACTTGGTGCACTTGTAGGTTTCAGAGTTGAAGGAGCATTACTTTATTTTGAAGTTGATTAAATTATTGGTAGGGACATTTCGGTGATTAGTGGATATTGGTGGGGTCATGTCCCCTCCATCCAATTCTACGCCCTTGATTTTATATCTAAATATAAATAAACATTTTCTCAAATATATACTGTACATGCATGTGGGTATTCATACATTCATAATAAATATACACAATACATACAAATGTTATGTCAAAACTTTTAATTTGGATGCAAATGATCTTTGCTCCGAACTAGATTTAATGCATTTGTTGAATGGTTACATTAGCTGTTAAAAAGTAAATCGGTTTTTATTGTGTGTAGTCATGATAAAACTATATTAAGATATCCACCCTTAACCCTTTAACTACCCCACCAAAAAGGTTTAGATTGCATTTTTTTAACTCCTAATATCGATAGTTAACACAATCAGTGCATTTTTTTTTTGCAACACATCCCATAATTTCTAAAAATAAAAAAAAGTACCAGAATTAATACATATATTTAGAAAAATCTGAAAATATGGAGTGTAAGACCAATTTATTTAAAAAAATAATCATAATAAAACATTTTTTAATACTTAATCAGGTAACACTTTATTTTGATGGTCCATTTGAGTATTAGTAGACTGTCTACTTAATATCTGTTGATACAGACATTCAACAGACATTTAACTGACTATAAGAAACTTTGCTGTAACTTAAATTCAACAAATGGACGAGATTCTCATTTAACATATTTTCTTATTTTTTTTTCAACAATAAAACCTAAATCAAATGTAGTAGTATGGATTATGTTTGTTTGATTTTCTTTGTAAAGCAACAATGCTGTTCGTGTAAACCATTATTTAAAATGGTCACTCTTTAAATTACTTTAACAGATCATTATTTAAAACAGTAAAAACATGATCAGCCATTTGTCAAAAAAAGTGAGTGAAGTCTTTAACATTTGCTTTTAACATCTTACTCTATTTAATGCAACCATTTTCCCCTTACAGTTTCAGGTATCTTCTTATCGATCCCAGCAACTTGACTCTTGTTAATATGACCAACTGGGGTGGCCCCTTTAATCTAACCACGCGTAAGAATTTATAATATCAAATCAACTGAATTTCTATTCATACTGCTGTACACATTTGACTTATTCTCTCTAATAATCTATTCTTACAGTACAAAGCTATCAAACCATTAATAGCGGTCTCAGTGCCAGATCTGGAGCCATGGTTGTCATCACTACACTCCTGTGTGTGGCCGTGGCTCTGCTTTTACTGGTTTTCTTCATCATGTTGTGTGTGTCCTGGTGAGTAAAACTATATCAGCTTCACTTTAAGAAGATTTACCATCATATATCATTTCTGATGTGTCTAAATAGTTTTCAGTGCCATCGTATTGTTTGTTTTCAGGCAATTTACGTATTGCATATATTGCATTGTTTTCAGGCAATTTACAAATGACATATTTTGTTCAACAGAATAAAGAGGTTTATTCATAAAGAGTTAGTAAAACTCGATTGCAAGTAATTGAAGAAAGTTTCATTTTTGGGTGAACTGTCTTGTTTTATAAATCCAAGTGGTTTTCCTAACACACTATTGAATGTCGTCCATCCAGCTGTGGCAAGAAAGACGGGAAGACGGTGACGGTCATGAGCTCCATCCGCATGCCTCGTTACGACACCCACAACCTGAAGGAGCGCGTGCACCCCTACGACAACCAGGCCTACGAGCCAGACGCCAAAAACTACTCCACATCCCAAACTCTGCCCAAGTCTCCAGTACGGAAGTAGTGAGTTCCACAAAAAATACCATCAATCTAGAGGAATCTGAATTACTGTGCAGTATTTTGTCTTTTAAGGCAAAAAGGAGAAAAACATTTAAGATGAATTGCTTTACTAGCCTATATGTCACGTTGTTTTGTGTGTATCAAACCAGAATAGTTGCTAAATGTGTGATTTTTAGCTATTTTCTTTGAGTTTTGTGATCAGAACAGATAAACACACTCATGCAAATTCACTAGAGGGCGCTGTTTAGTAAGTTAAGGAATACTGCTCAGGCTTTACAATAAGGTTTCATTAGTTAATGTATTTACTAACATGAGTTAATAATGAACATCATTTATTAATCGTAGGTTAACGTTTAGTAATGTGTTAGTAAAATCCAAATTCTTGATTGTTAACATAAGTTTATCCACCGTGAGTATCGACAATTAACAACTTGGTAACACTTTTGTTTAGGTCACAATTCATGGCTTATTCCCTGCCTATTATAAAGATATTAACTGTTCATTAGTGGTTATAAAGTATGATCTTAGTATGCATCCCTAATCCTACTCAACCTATACCTACTCAATAACCAGCTAACTAGTAGTTTATTAAGCTAGTAGTGTTAGTTAATTGTTTGTTAATACTAATTGTGACCTAAACTAAAGTGTTACCAACAACTATATTTCATTAGCTAATGTTAACAAAGGTGAATAAATACTGTAATTAATGTATTGATTATTGTTTGTTCATGTTTGCAAATACATTACATACTACCTTATTGAAGTGTTGTCAAAATATGCTATTAAAGACAGAAGTATTTACTAATGCAGTTTTTTTCTAAACATATTTGTATAAATCAGCACTAAACCATAAATTTTGTCCTTTAAAGTCATGTTATATCTTTAAATATCTAAATAAAGTATCAAACTGTATTACAAAAGAACTTAAAGGATCAATACAGTACGTAAACAACAACAAATGATGTATTTTCACACAAGTGGATGACAATGATTAGTTGACGCACTGCTTTACACTGTAAAAAAACGATTAGTTACCTAAAGAAAAACCCTGTTTGAACTTATAAGTTGACTTTAATTGTTATAATTATGCACAATTTAATTTACTTAATCAGTTTAAGTCAATTAATCACTTAAAAAGCAATGGGTTTCTCTTTTTTTACTAATCGCTTTTTATGGTGTAATAGTAGCTTAAAAATGTTTTATCTTCGACAGCACCAATATTTTTTGTTGTATATGTAATGTTTACAAAGGTTAACCACCTTAATGTGTATTGCAGGTGATTTTTAAAATGACATTATGAAAACTGCATGTTTAATCATTATAAAAGCAAAGAAACTTTAGCTGCTGTCTAACTGCCGCAATCATAAAAATTACTCTGAACATCACTCTTTGACTGACATAATTATAAAGTTTTTTAAAGAATAGCTAACAGTATGATGCTCTAATATTGAAAGACAAAGGAAAACACAGCATACACAAATAGAGTCATTTGTCTGAAATACAAATTGTATTGATTGTATTGAACGTAATAAAACTTAATTTGTAATCAACCTATCCTTCTTTCTGTCATATTTGTATTGTAGTTTTTTATTTTAATAATGTTTTTCTTTTTATTTTACATCACTGTAACTTTATGCAGAACTTTCTGGGATTTTCTTTATTTTCTTTTTTCTTTCTTAGCTCTCATGCTGGGTTTAGATGTTGCCTTTGTAGTGGAATTGAGAAATCGTATATTTTAGTGAATGGAATGTGACTATTATTTAAATTTGTGGAAATAATCTAAATGTGTTGTTCTGGTGATTTTACTATTCTTGCCAGACCGGAAAATGGCAAGGCATAACTATTAAATGTGTTGACAAATCGTTTCGTTCAAACGATTGTTACACACTGTGGTGTTACCTTTTCAAACGGCACACATTCGTACCTTAAGGGTCCATATTGATACCTTGAGGGTACGTAGCACTTTTAGGTTCACTTTTCTAATATTTGGGTATTAATATGTACCTTTTGAGATAACAATATTGACCCTTTAGGTATATATGCATAGATAACACCCCAGTGACAGCTCTTGTACTTTTATTTTGGAGAGTGTACAATCTAATTAGGCCGCTATTAGGTTTGAGGGTTATGTTATTTTCTAAAAAAGAAGTATATTTCAATAGAAATCACATTATATGAATAAATAGTAAATCACTACCTTGCAAAACTTATATTTGGTCATTAAATTGGACTGGAATAAAAGCAAAAAATAGTATAATTTTACAATAAGGCTCTATTCGTTAACATTAGATTAGATTAGTTACCATAAACTAACAATGAAACTACTATTTTAAAATCTTTATTAAAGGATAAATAAAAAATACTTTCACCATTTTAAGCATCAGAATCGTGGGTGAACAGACTTTCAGTGTAGAGAAATATGTTCGAATTGATTTGAAATATCATTATTTGTTATCTAAAGAATTTATGTTTTTATCCTATACTGATACATTGTTAAAATTAAAATATGTAGCTCTTAAAAGGATAGATCGCCTCAAGCCTAAGAATTCTGCCATCATTTACTCCCCCTTTACTTGTTCAATAACTATTTGAGTTATCTGTATTTCTTCTGTTGAACCCAAAAGATGTTTAGAAAAATGCTGGAAGCTGGCACCCATTGACTTCTATGTTTTTTTTCCCATACTACAGTCAGAAAAATGATTTTGCTGCTTGTTACTACTGAGCTAAAACAACACAATTCTTGAGATTTTCTGGAACAACCTAATCGTTGTTTGTTCAATTCACTTAAATTTATCTTCTTTTGTCTTCAACTGAAGAAAGAAACTCATAAAGGTTTAAAGGGAGAATAAATGATGACGTTTTCATTTTTGTGTGAGCTTTCCCATTACTATTATTTAATGAACAGTTGTTTTCAATTTTCATTAAACATTAAGAACAGTACTGTGTTTAAAAATAGCTTTTAAAGACATGGGATATTCCTCAGATGAAAAGCCTTTGCTAAATGGCCACACACATATTATATATATATATATCTAAAGAGAGGGTACGCTCTGGTAACTCTTTGATAGACTGGTGAGTCACAAGAAGCCCACACAGCGTATCCCCTCCTCTGGTCAGAGCTGTAAAGGTGCAGGATCTCTCGTCTGTATTCCTGGATCAGTGAGTCACACGTGCCCACACACACATATACATGTAACGATTACACCGCCTCTGGATCACCCATGTTTGTACTTTTTACACTGCAAGAAATACTTTTCTGAAGAGTTTTGTATTAAGAGTTTGTTGTATTAAAAAAATTTATTCATTGTATGTACTGATTTTTTTTTAAATGTAAATGTTTGCAAGCAATTTATATGCCCTGAATTTAAACAAACAAATTGGGTAATGGTCAACTTAATTTGTTTAAGTTCAACCCAAACAATTCATATGGGCTGAATTTAAACAAACATACTGAGTAATGGTTAACTTAATTTTTTTGTTTAAGTTGAACACATATAAATAGTTTGCAACCACTTAACTTAAAATTGAGAAAATTCAATGAATATTTTTTTTCAGTGTACCTAAAAATTCTCAAACCAAAAAGCATTTTTATTTTAAAAAATAATGAGCAAAGGCTCACTTTTCCTTTAGATAATCAAAATAATGGAGGAAGTGAAAAAATAAAGTTTTTAATTACAAATGTATATGTACAGTGGGTATGTACAGTTCAGATAAGTGAATCAGTGCAATGTAGGTTGCTTATTAATAATCAAAAGTGTGCAGATAGATAAACAATTACAGATGTCTATGTACAGTGGGTATGTACAGTTCAGATAAGTGAATCAGTGCAATGAATATGTGCAATTTTTAAATGTGCAAATGTTCAGTAGTGCAGTGACTGTGAGGAGTATAAGTTATGAGAAGAGTGGGGGGTGTGTGGGGGTCAGTGGGGGGAAAAGAGTTCAAAAGGGAGACAGCTCTGGGGAAAAAGCTGTTCCTCAGGCCCCGTTTACACTAGTGCGTTTTAGTTTTAAAACGGCGTTTTAGCATATAAAACGATCCGCGTTCACACTAGCGTATCTCAACAGATCTCCCTCCACCAGAAACGTATATCATGTGA
This sequence comes from Danio albolineatus, assembly GCA_903798035.1. Lineage (NCBI taxonomy): Eukaryota > Metazoa > Chordata > Actinopteri > Cypriniformes > Danionidae > Danio > Danio albolineatus. The sequence goes on along the minus strand of CAIGQQ010011877.1, from coordinate 1,062,789 downwards.
CCATTCGCGCACTCTGGGCATGCGCGTTCAAGTATAAACAGGAAGCACGTGTCTCGCTCGGCATTTGGTTATTGTTAGTCGTCAAACGCTGGTTGAACGATGAATGCGATGGTAAAGAAAGCAAGAGAGGTCTTTTTGAGGACAGACGACGAGGTCGAGTTGTTACTTAAAGTAACAAATGAATATAAAACATCCATGGCTATCGAAAATACATTGTTTACAGTGAAGACTGGTCTGCCGTCTGCTGGTGACGTTATAGCCATGTGCGCTTGACAAATAAGGAAAGGATACGCAATGACCCAAAGCCCCAATCACGTAGCAAATCTCAGCAGCCACGCCTCCGTTTTCAAAGGTCTCTGTTTTCCCACATCCACACTGAGACGAGGCAGCAGCGTTTTAGAATGAAAACGGCCTCTCCAGCGTTTTCAAAACGGTCCGTTTTCACACCTCGAAAACTCCAGCGGAGTGTGGACGGATGACGTAACCGTAGCAAAACTTATGCGTTTTAAAACTAAAACGCACTAGTGTAAACGGGGCCTCGGTCTGCTGGTTTTTGTCCGAGCAAGCCTGAAGCGCCTGCCGGAAGGCAGGAGAGAGAACAGTCTGTGAGCAGGGTGAGAGGGGTCCTTGAGAATACTACGTGCTCTGCGCAGAGATTGTTTATTCTGAATGTCCTCTATAGCAGGAAGTGGAGTCCCTGTCATGCGTTGGGCAGTTTTCACCACCCGCTGCAGGGCCTTACGCTCAGCAACAGAGCAGCTTCCATACCAGACTGTAACACAGTTGGTCAGGATGCTCTCTATAATGCAGCGGTAGAAGTTCACCAAGACGGCTGATGACAGCTGGTTCTTCTTAAGTTGACTTAAGAAAAATAGGCGCTGGTGAGCCTTCTTGACCAGACTGGAGGTGTTGGTGGTCCAGGAGAGGTCCCTTGAGAAGTGGATCCCCAGGAACTTGAAGGATGAGATCCCATTGATGTGGATGGGATCATGTGAGCCTGTTCGTCCCTTCCTGAAGTCCACAATGAGCTCCTTGGTCTTGGTGGTGTTAAGGAGCAGATTATTGTTGGTGCACCAAGTGGCCAGATGCTGTATCTCCTCCCTGTAGGCAGTCTCAGCATTGTTGCTGATTAGACCAATCATTGTGGTGTCATCTGCAAATTTGATGATGGTGTTGGATCTGTTCATGGGCCTACAGTCGATAGTAAAAAGGGTGTAGAGGAAGGGGCTCAGCACGCAGCCCTGAGGTACACCAGTGTTGAGTGTGACAGTGGTTTGAAATAAGATTTTTAGACAAGAAACAAGAAATGTGCAGAGCTGGTGGTCCTCCAGGAACACGGTTGAGAAACACTTCTTTAGTGCAAGTTAAAAGTCACTAAAATCAATAAAGACTGTTTTTTTAAAAAAGAAAAAAATATTGCCGTATAGACTCTGCCCAACACGCTACAAACATTTTTGGACTGTTTTGTCATCACAGGCTGACACTCTATCCTTGTTTTTTAAAGAAACAGTGACTACATTTACATGGAAATCAGTAAACAACTATTTGCCTTAATATGAATAAGACAATAATATGATTAAAGTGTTTACATGAGTTGCTTTTTGAATGTTCCTTTCATGATCCCAATTTACACCTTATAGCACACAGATCGATTAACGTCACTGAGTCACTATGCTATCCACGTTTTGATTTTTCGGCTTTAACTGCAGTTTGGCACTTTCACTTTTATTCAGAAACATGTCATTCATGCCCCCCATGACAAATGAGATATTGGATGTGAGTATGAACTGCTGGAAGAGTGTAGTTTTAATGAAATTTGATCTCGCACGGCGTATGGGGAAAAAAAAACCTCTTGTAATGCAGGTGTCTGTGGTCCTTCACTGACTTGATAGGTGCAGAGAATAGTGACAACTGTGCATGTATGAACTGTCCTGTCGCAAAATGCTGAGAAAATCCTACACTATGGTAATAGTTTGATTGCGGTGTTCACATGTCTGTACTGCACTTTAATAATGTGACTAAAATCGATATACTCCCCATATCTTAATCTGATTTCTGTTTAGTCCGATTATGACCTTAATCAGATTACATTAATCAAAAATCGCTGTTTACATTGTCTCAATCAGGGTATTGTCTTAATCTTATTCAAATCTGAGTATTGGTGTCCATGTAAACATACTCAGTGAATCACCTTCCTTTTTCAGTGATAAAGGCACACTTCTTGATCTTTCTCTGATTTTTTTTATTCTTTCTTTTTTTCCTTTTTGCTCCTGTTGACAGCACTTTGTGTATCTATCAGAGTCTGCCAGCGCTGACATTATGTGAGAGTCTATGCTTTGATTTCCATCAAAGACCATAATCAAGGTGTCTTTCAGTTTTTTACCTTGTTTATTGAACTGCGTGCATTCAGCGAGGCTGTCAGCCTTCAAAAACGGCTGTGACTAGTGAGCTTTGAGAGTTCATATTTTCGCTATTATGTGAGTCATATCCGTTAAAGTGAAGTTTCTGTCTATTGTGATGGCAGAATGGGGTTATTTGGTCAGATCATGAGCTTATTAATCATAATAACATGTTTGGAGATCACAAGTCGTCTGATAAATGAAGTACACAGTCATGATACACTTCACAAAAATCCTTGCTATTCTGAGTCGCACCTTTGAAAGGTAATAATTTCTGTACTGCTTTTCACTCAAATTATTATGTATTGAATTGTTTTGGGGGAAAAGCACAGCTGTATTTAAATGCACTCTAATAAAATACTGGTTGTCGTAACCCAACATTGGGTCAGATTAGGACAAACCAAACCTAACGTGTAACTTAAAATGTGTACCTTAAATTGAAAGTATGTGAAATCAAAATGTACAATGTTTATTTTGCTAGAGCACATTATTCTTTAGGTGAAGCTTTAATCAGTGCAAGTTAATCCACAAATGCATTTGGAGCAGCAGTCCTTTTCTGTCCCTCTTACAGTTAGTTTGCCCCGCCCCCTATTCAATATTCTGTTTTAGTTGGAAGTACAGCAACATACTGAGATCAGAGCCATGGGGAGAGAGAGAGAGAAGCGTGAGAACAAAAGTCCAAAATGTTTGATCGCCATATAATTCAAGTACTTAAATAGTTCCAAGAAGTGCTTCCACTGTCAATTTGAGTAATGTTAGATTGATAAATATATTTTAGATTAAAACACATGATCTTATTTGTAAAAAAAAAATTAAAAAAAATCTTCAGCTGTAACTGCTGTAAGTGCTTACTTCCTAGAACTATTGAGAGGTTCAATGAGTCACCAATTTTACTGAAAAATAAAAATAAAAAAGTTCCATGTAGTCAATGGAGTTGTCGCAACTCTGGCTCTGACTGAGATAAAAGTCTCAGCAACTTCAAAGCACGTTCGCCTCACAACAAGAAGGTCGCTGGTTCGATCCCCGGTTGGGGCAGGACCCGGTTGG
>CAIGQQ010011877.1:1020467-1042014 GCA_903798035.1 Danio albolineatus | reverse complement strand
ATTATATTATATTATATTATATTATATTATATTATATTATATTATATGACTTCTAGTTGATCATTTGGTATCAGAAGTGGCTTATAGGTTGGGCCACACGGAATCTGCGCGCGCAGAATTACACAGATTTCTGCAGATTTCCGCAGATTTTTTGCCCATCATTAATTCTGTTTATTTACTTGTGTAAATGTGTATTTATTCAGTTTTCAAATTAATTTTAGTAATAATATTGACTAATATGAAAATATTTATATGATTTATTTACAATACAGTTTGTAAAGTACAATTTTTTGTCTTTTAGTAAAGATTTTTTTATGAAAGACTTGCTTTGTTTACCAAATAAAGTGGATCTAATTGGACTCGCATTGTAAACATTAAATAAAAGTTTAAAAGGGATTACTTTTTATTTCATATATTAAGGTTTTAGTTATGATACTCCCAAAATCATTCCGCATAAATCTGCAGATTTAAAAAAAAAAATACTCCGCAGAAATAGCAAAAATTGTCCGCAGATTCCGTCTGGCCTTACTTATTTTACCAAAATAAAATATAATAATGCCTTGATTTTTAATTGTTTAATTAGGACAGTAAGGTCTGACTTTGCTTAGACAAAAGTCTTGTCACTTAACAGAAATAATGTACAGTATAGAAAATAAAGTCTGGGTACAGCGGAAGAAGAATTGAAATTGTGTATGACTCCCATGAGCTTGGAGGACTGCATCTATACATCTCTCAATTAAATGAGATAAACTCAAATAACTTATTAGTATACTCACACAACGTATGTATCTTTGATTAAAAATATAGCTGCAATCTAGGCTAATCTAACTTACTTACAGTAGTTATGTTTTTTGGTATGACATTCGACAAAGGAAAAATACTTTTGCAATATTGTTTTCCACTATTGCCACAGAATTCTCACTCTTCACGTCAAAAGAATAGGTCACTCAAAAAAGACGACTTTGTCATCATTTACTCCCCTTTATTGTACACAACCTATTTAAGAAACATTCTTCTTTTCTTCACAAAAGAAGCTATTTTGAAGAATGCTAGCTACTGGAACCTATAGACTACGGAAGTCAATGGGTCCCAGCAACAAGCATTCTTCAAAATAGCTTCTGTTGAGTTCAACAGAAGAAAGAAACCCATGAAAGGTTTAAAACCACGCAATGAGGTCATTTTCATTTTTGGGTGAACTACCCCTTTAAACGACTGAGATGGTTGACATTAGTGATTGTAACAGGAGTGTAACAGTGATGATTCATATATTGTCTGCTTTTTTTTTTTTCTAAATAACTGCTCTTTTCACAGCCGGGATGATGTCATCGGGAAGGTGTCAATCACTAAGGAGGTTCTCTCTGCCAAACCGCAAGGTAAGAGAGTGTTCGCTCTCCATAATCTTTATTCACTTGCTGTGGTGCAATGGGAAATCAATATAAAGAGCCAACAAAGGGATTTCTCAGTAGATTTGTGAAAAGAGTGTTGCAAGAAACTTGACAAATAATCAAGTCAGACCAGTCAGACAGTCTTACGTGTGGACTGTGGACACTTGACTGACATGTGACTGTGATAAACCACAAACTTCCTCAAGTCATATTTAGCTGCTGGATCTAACTAAGGTTTCACATTTGTTATGCTGAGAATTCAATGCATTCCCACCTGCCTGACAATGGAAAAAAATGTCACATATTTACATTAAATGAGAAACAACCATGAGCAAGCTCTCCTAGCAACCATCCAGAATATCCTAGCAACAGCCTCTCACAATATCTTTACATCATGGCAGCAAGTTTTGTTGCGTAAGCAAGCAAAAGCACTTTTTGTTGGAAAATGTTAAAGTGGTGAACTGAAGCATTCTCTCTTTAGAAATTTACAAACATCCATTGCCACTATTTAATGAAGCTTCATTTTGATTTCATTGATTATTATCTTTTGTTTTAATGTGATTGCAAAGTAGATGTTAGACAGCAGTTCTTAGGATGACAAAAAGGTTAACAAGTTGGATTTAGGGTGGCACTGTGGCTCAGTGGTTAGCACTGTCACCTCACAGCAAGAAGGTCCCTGGTTCGAGTCCTGGCTGGACCAGTTGGTATTTCAGTGTGGAGTCCCCTCGCAGTTCAAAGACATGCTCTAGGTGAATTGTTTAAACTAAATTGTCTGTAGGCGCCACGGTGGCCTAGTGGGTAGCATGTTCGCCTTACAGCAAGAAGGTCGCTGGTTCGATCCCCGGCTGGGCCAGTTGGCATTTCTGTGTGGAGTTTGCATGTTCTCCCCGTGGTTGCGTGGGTTTTCTCCGGGTGCTCCGGTTTCCCCCACAGTCCAAAGACATGCGGTACAGGTGAATTGGGTAAGCTAAATTGTCCATAGTGTATGTGTGTGAATGAGAATGTATAGATGTGTTTCCCAGAGACGGGTTGTGGCTGGAAGGGCATCCGCTGCGTAAAACAAATGCTGGATAAGTTAGCGGTTCATTCCGCTGTGGCGACCCCGGATTAATAAAGGGACTAAGCCGAAAAGAAAATGAATGAATTAAATTTTCCGTAGTGTGTGAGTATATGTCAATGGGTATGGGTGTTTCACAGTATTGGGTTGTGGCTGGAAGCTGCATAAAACATATGCCGGAATAATTGGCAGTTCATTCCGCTGTGGCGACCCCTAATAAATAAGAGACTTAGCCGAAGGAAAATGAATGAGCAAAGTTAGATTTAACAGCACATGTCAGTGACACAATGATTAAGACTCAGATTTATGTTTTGTGCTTAACATTTAATATAACTGCTCAACAACAGGAGTGTCCGAATGGAAACACATCTGACAGTAATAAATAGTATAACTACTAATAATAAAGGTCAGTAATATGAGTTAATAACTGCGTAATAACTAGACTTTTTCCCCTTATTGAACCCAAGTCCAATTAAATGGAACATTCCTTCATTCATTCATTTATTTTCTTTTTGGCTTAGTCCCTTTATTAATCTGGGGTCGCCACAGCGGAATGAACCGCCAACTTATCCAGCATTTGTTATCCGCAACTTATCCAGCGGATGCCCTTCCGGCTGCAACCCATATCTGGGAAACATCCATACACACTCATTCACACTCATACACTATGGACAATTTAGCCAACCCAATTCACCTATACCAGATGTCTTTGGACTTGTGGGGAAAAGCGGAGCACGCGGAGGAAACCCACGCGACCACGGGGGAGAACATGCAAACTCCACACAGAAATGCCAACTGACCCAGCCGAGGCTCAAACCAGCAACCTTCTTGCTGTGAGGCGAATGTGTTACTCACTACGCCACCATGGTGCCCTAAATGGAACAAGCACATTTAGTTCTTACTAAACCAGACGAAGGCTTGAATATGAACACAAACATGAAGCCGAACATGACGAAGATTCACAATGAGCAGGTTACACACAGCTTGACAAGAGATTATAGAAACATGAGGGCTATAAATACTCAAAGACTAATGGCAGAAGCACATGCAAGTGAATATTATGTTTTGAAAATTTTGAAAATATATACAGTTTAAGAATTAAGTCAATGCTTATAAATTACTTCACAACTAGGATTAGACCAATATGTAGGATATAGCCCAAGACCTTTATATCATAAAAAACTAAATTCATTCATTCATTCATTTTACTTCGGCATAGTCCTTGGACTGCCAACTATTTCAGCATATGTTTTTTGCAGCGGATGCCCTTCAAGCTGCAACCCAGCACTGGGAAACACCCATATACTCATTCACACACATACACTCATGCAGATGTTAAAAGCGCTCATTTTCAGATTATTTGGACCCAAGAAATGGAGGAAAAACTAGTGTAAATTTGGCAGGAGCACCCATGTCTGTTTGACCGGTCATCTGAGAAATACAACAACCGGCTAAAAACAGAAAAAAGAAATTGCTAATTCACTTCAAAGTCCGGTGAACAAAATAAGTACATTTTCTTCCCCACATAAGGATTCTTTCGTTATGTAGTTAATAACAAAAGACACTACATGACCTGCCGATGTTTCCATGACACTTCTTACGTGTGTTTGGTTGTAAGATGTAGTTTGGACAAAATTGTCGGCGATTCTTCCTGTTTTAAAGTCATGCAGTGTGAAACCCTCTGTCGCAGATCCATCTTGCAGTGTAAACAAAGCAGCGACAAAACACTACCCCAGATAGTCATGCACTGTTTGAAAAAATCATGCAGTCAGAATTCAGCATAAGGCTTTTTTTTAAATACAATTTTAAAAATCATCAAATGCACTAAAGGCTGCAAAAAATATTAATAAAAAAAGATATAAATATATATACATATAATAAATAATAAATATTCAGCAGCACTGTTTATTAACAATAACAATAACTTTTTATTATTATTATTATTATTATTACTATTATTATTATTATTATTATTATTATTATTATTTTTTTTTTTTTTATTATTATTCATTCATTCATTTATTTTATTTTCGGCTTAGTCCTTTTATTAATCCGGGGTCGCCACAGCGGATTGAACCGCCAACTTATCCAGCATTTGTTTTACGCAGCGGATGCCCTTCCAGCCCATCTCTGGGAAACACATCCATACATTCTCATTCACACACATACACTATGGACAATTTAGCTTACCCAATTCACCTGTATATTATTATTATTATTATTATTATTATTATTATTATTATTATTATTATATAGCTTTAGAGCAGTAAAAATTTTTGTAATGACTGCTGAAAATCTAGATTCACAATCACAGGAATAAACTAAATATGTATAATATGTGTGTGTGTGTGTTAAAACAGAAAATATTGTAATGTTATTTTCAATTGCAATCTTCAGTAGTTTTCTAATTTTTCCCTGTATTTGAGATCAAATAAATGTTGCCTTCATAAACATAAGAGAGTTCTTAGAAAAGCAGCACAGATTGCAGTGGGGTTCCTGTGAGCTGGCGTTTTGAGATTGGTGCTGGTGAGTCACTGTGGTTGTCTGGGCTTGTAACTCATGTCTGTTGTGCCTGAGGGGCAAAGACACGGCAGGGTTGTCCATTATCACGACACAGAATGGAAGAAACGTCACTCATTGTGCCCCCCATGACGTGTTCATAGTCGCACTGTGCAGGCCGTCCGTGATGGAATGGGAAAGCTAAATGACACCATTCATTAACATTGTTTAGCTAGCTGCATTGCTGTCTCACACAGATAGGCTATAATAATGATTGTTTAGATGTGTGGCTCATCTTGTCAGCATTAACAATAGGCTAAACATGATTGAGAACCTGTTAAATGTTGCCCAGCAACTCCATCCTTATATCAGGACTGCAGCATCTCCGTTATAATGCAGTTTTTAACATATCGAGCTTTGGTTGTCTTTTGGGTAATGTTGATTTATATCAGCGCCCCTATTCACAAAACATTTTATTCACCTAAACAAAAAAAAAAAGCTTTTATCTTTAAAACATTTTCAGTCAATTGCTTAGACAAGGTTTTACAAAGGTAAAGAGAGAACTTTTAATGTGCAGTATGTGGGATTGACACCTAGTGATTCAGGTTGGTATTGCAGTCCATATTCAAAATATCGAAGAAGGGTTTTTTTATCGACCCGGTCCGTGTATATTTTGGTCATTGTATTTAAATTTTAGAAACAGATATTAAAAACAAATGACGAGCATTATGTAGTTTTAATGATGAAAATATATCTTAACGAAATTTTGTTATCACAAGAAATTACCTTTTTATAACATAATTGAGTAGAAAAAAATATTAACCTATAGTAGGCAGTCTTGCATCACCGTGTATGAGTATGCACATCTGCTCTTGGAATATAAAAAATGAACCATTTTTTGTTTTCTGGTTATTATATTTTTGTTAAAGTCATTTGTATATTTTGCTTATCTGTTTTTTACCATAAAAAAGAAAAACACCTCGTATTTCAGTTTTTGTTTTTTAATTTTTAACAAAAATCCAAAAACGGCTTTTTTTTTTCCTTTTTCATTATCTGTTTCTAAAATAAAAATCCAATGACCCAAATATACACTGAACCGGAAAATACCCTGATTTGACTCACTCCCCTCCAATGACGATGCCATGCACACATGGGTTGCCAGATTGATGAGACAAACTGAAGCAGTGGGCCTGACGATCAAGCCTTAAAATATAAGCTGCTCAGCTAATGTTTGTTTGTGCAATATTTATTCATTCATTCGTTCATTTTCTTTTCAGCTTAGTCCCTTTATTAACCCTTTATTAATTAATTCACCTGTACCGCATGTATTTAGACTTGTGGGGGAAACCGGAGCACCCGGAGGAAACCCACGCAACCATGGGGAGAACATGCAAACTCCACACAGATATGCCAACTGACCCAGCCAAGGGTCGAACCAGTGACCTTCTTGCTGTGAGGTGAACATGCTACTCACTACGCCACCGTGGCGCCCTATAATATTTATAATATTTGCAAATGAAAAAACATCTCACTTAAATTTATAGAACTCTAAATCTTAGCATAAGAGACTTCATATAAAATCTTTTGAGAATATTAATTATTTCACATTTTTGTTTGCCTACTGCCTACAAACAATTGTTTCTTGTTAGGTTCGATATTGTATCTGTATATTTTTATAGGAAATATTTACGTGACACCATTTGTTTTGCATTTTAACCAACTTTTTGACTGGCTGAAGCTTTAAAAAACGAACATTTGAAAACACATGCAAACTATATATTTAGTGTCTCTGTGTTACAGGGGCACTTGCAGATTTTTTTTCAGATTTTATTCCAAGGTACGCGCATATCCAGCACCACCCCAACCAATCATCCCTTAATCTTATTTCAATCTCAAGAAACACAGATGCTTGCTGTCAAAGGCTACGTTATTTAAGGCCATTTGCTATGACATTGATAAGATCAAACTTGTTTCCTTTTTAATATTAAGATATTTTCTTTAAATCTAAATCTAAATGTATATTTTCCTGCCAGGGTTGCTTAAACACTCCCTCACCTGAACTTGCCTCGAGTGAGACAGAGAAAATAAAAGCATAACCGCACCGAGGAACAATCAGATGCTCAAGACGTAATCTTTAAAATTATGACATATTAAAAAGTTGCAAATATATAAATACATAGAGGTTTGTAATGCAACAATAACAGTAAAGCATTAATTACATCCTTATTTTCCACTTAATGAAACAAATCATTTACCTGAACAGTTGAGTAGTGGATCCTTGGAAAAAATATCTTTTTTGAAACTAATTTCATTTAGTATAATTTGTATCTTAATTTTAATGTATTTTTTAATGTATTTGGTCAGTTATCTACTAGATAAACAAGAAGAACGAATAACATTTGAGGTGGAGAGCTTCAAAACAAAGTCAAATCTATGTAAATCATAGTACATATTAAAATCTCTAACCACTGCCCTTTAATGTCATCTGCACAACTTTTAAAAAGAAACGAAGTAAAAAAAATTCAATTTTACAATGTCACCGATATAGTATATCACTTTTAAGTTTCCTAAAGATTCCTGAGGTCATTGTCTTGTATTGTCTTATGTATCTTGTTTTCCCCAACAAAAAACAGGTTTGAACATATGTATAGAGGCAGGGGTAAAGGAATGTAAGTCCGGTAAACTTATATCAGTCAACTGAACGTGAAAAGCAGACAAAAAAAAAATCATTCATTCGTTAATTTTCCTTCAGCTTAGTCTCTATAGCAGAGGTCACCACAGCGGAATGTACCGCCAAATGTTCCAGCATATGTTTTATTCAGCGGATGCCCTTCCAGCCGCAACCCAGTATTCGAAAACACCCTTACACACTCATTCACACACATACTCGTACACTACGGCCAATTTAGTTTATCTAATTTACCTATAGCACATAACTTTGCACTGTGGGGGAATATGAGGCTCCCTGAAGAAACCCATGTGAACATACAAACTCCACACAGAAAGGCCAGCTGGCCCAGCCTGGACTCGAACCAGTGACCTTCTTGCTGTGAAGTGACAGTGCTAACCACTAAGCCACTGTGCCACCCCAGACAAAAAATATTTTTAAATTATTTTATATTAAGCCTCTTATGCTAAGATTTAGAGCTATGTAAAGGCTCTTGGTTATTTTGCTTAATATAGAAATTGCTGCAATTAGATCAACTTCTCTTCTCCTTGTCTGACCCTGCCAAGAGACTGATTTCCTAATTAGTCATAATATAATAAAAATGAGCCAAAGAGTCTTTAGCGTAGCACTAGAAGAAGTGATTCTGACAGTAACAGTAACACAAGTCAGCCTTCATTGACTTTTAAATGACTCTTTATGCTGGTTCTCTCCTCTCTTCATCTGTCCTCTTTCTACCCTCGTTCTCTCTGCAGCTTTAACGAACAAATGGCCTCACATAACCTTTCTCTTCAAGGCCTCTGGAATAGCATTTAGTGAAAGGACAGGTTCTGCCGGAGCACAGAAATAGCCCTGTGCTCCTATTTCCCTTGGTTTGACAGGGTGTGAACATTTAAGTTAGCTATAAGTCAAATCATAGTCTATCCACTCAGAAGAAGTGCGAGATGGTTTGTAATTAGCTGACAGAGAAACGCTGGCCTTTTATTCAGGTTGGAAAATAGACGCTCTAATTATGACATTCATAGAAAGGAGATATAGAAAGTGATGTGTGATCACAGACAGATTTTTAAAACTGTTTTACTTGCATTTTCGCCTTGCACTTTTATGCTCGGATCTTGTTACTCTGACAGAACAATGCTAAGCTAAAACCTAATTTATACTATATGACTTTATACATCAGCACATTGTTCAGACTGCATGACTTGATTGTACATCTTTAAGTCATTGTGGTGTTCGTTTTACGGGACAATATACTCTTCCACAGTGAGTAAAAGGGCTCGCAAAATCACCCTGGACGCCTCGCACCCAGCACACTTCCTGTTTGAACTGTTACCGTCTGGCCGGCGCTACAGAGCACCGAGCACGAAAACAGCCAGACACAGGAAAGGTTTCTTTCCTCAGGCCATCTACCTCATGAACAGTTAATATTTCTCCTATTGTGCAATAAATGTGCAATACTTTCTCATACGCATTTGTACACAGCACCTTATAACAATATACAATGCAATACTTCTCCTTACGCATTTGTACACAGCACCTTATAACAATATACAATGCAGTACGTCTCCTTACGCATTTGTACACAGCACCTTATAACCTGTATATTTATAACAAATCTGTACTACATTTCAACATCTAGATTGTTGGACTGACTGCATCTCTGTGCAGTCTATCGTCTTTTTTTTTTTAATATATATTTATTCTGTGTTGTCACTTGTCACTTTATGTACACTGGAAGCTTCTGTAGCCAAAGAAAATTCCTTGTGTGTGTGAAGCACACTTGGCAATAAAACTGATTCTGATTCTGATTCTGATAAGAGGGGGTCACAAGTGAAATGTGACAACAAATCTGTTCCGCAACAACTCTGTCCAAACCACAAACCACAGTGAAATGTTCATTAAATCTTAGAAGTTATCAGAAATGGCAGAACTCAACTGACACATCATTTACATACAACCAAGTGGCTAGCAGTAGCAGATTATTGCTTTGAAAGCCTTTAAGGGAGCATTTGAAAGCCGCGTCTATCAGCTGATCAATAAGGGATGCTTTTATTTGCTCTACTGTTCATTTAAACACAGGGTGAAACAAGTGCACTGATGATCATTCTGGCCAATCACAGACATTTCTGTTGAGCATATTTACACATAAAGACTGCCTATCATCCACAGATTTTACCCTCAATCACAGCCCGATCTGTCATCAAGCTTTTATTGCTTGGTTTATGAGCTCAATGACAGATCAGATCTATGGGTCTTAGGCAGTAAGCTTGGAAGACGCGATTGAAGCTTGGATGCTCGGAAGATGTGATCGAAGTAAATTCTGAGCATTCATGGCAAACTAGTTGGTATTCCAGGATATTTATGCCACCCAAATGGCATTGACTTTGGATGTAATCTACTTACATGAATACCTAAATTCGCATTTGGAGTGAATCATATGCTTTCGTGGACCACATAAAATGATATGGTGGGCCAGGTTTGGACCACAGGCCTTGAGTTAGACACAAGTTGACTCTACACCAGTGGTTTCCAACCATGTTCCTGGTTTCCACCCAACACTGGATGTTTTGAATGTCTCTTTAGTCTGACCCACCCAATTCAAATCATCAGCTCATTAGCAGACTCCAGGACCTAAAATAGCTGTGTGAGACAAAAGAGACATGATTAGAAAGGGGGCAGGGTGGGGAAGTTTGGGCTCAAGGATTGTGCTAATTACTTAATGCAAACGCCAAGATGTGAATAAATTTTGAAAATGTGAAATTTACACTGTCCATAAACTACAATGAAAAAACATTTACCGAATAAATGCGTGATTTCGATTTTTCATAGAACATATATCATAACAAAATTTGGTGTTGTTGAAGCAGTAGCTGTCAGCTAGCTCTCTGCAACTCTCACATGGTCGCCCACTAAAGCTAAACAGGGCTGTGCCCGGTCAGTACCTGGATGGAAGACATGGGAAAGCTAGGTTACAGCCAGAAGTAGTGTTAGTGAGATGTAGTGTTAGTGAGAAGTAGTGTTGGGATGAGACGTTAAACCGAGGTCTTGACTCTCTGTAGTCATTAAAATTTCTAGGTTGTCCTTCAAAACGAGTAGGGGTTTAACCTGTCCATCATGGCCTCATGGCCCCATATCATAATTGGCTTCATCTTCATAATTCGTCTCCCCTCTACCAATAAGCTGGTGTATGGTGTGCGATCTGGTGCAATATGGCTGCCGTCACGTCCTCTAGGTGGATGCTGCACACTGGTGGTGGATGAGGAGATTCCACCAAAAATGTGTAAAGCGCTTTGCATGTCCTGAAAAGCACTTTATAAATGTAAGGAATTATTATTATTATTTATTACTGGACAAACTAGAAGACCGACCACATTGCACAACATCTGAAATGTTGTTTTGCTCATTCTTAAATCCCTTTCTTGAACATGCTCATTGCATCTCGTATCATCTGAGGCACTTATAGGTCATTTATAAAGTTTATATAGTAAAGATTTTGTTCCCATTAACTCATCGGTGCTTTGTAAAGTTTTACTAACTTTTAAAAGATCATGTGCTTATGATTGACCACGGTTGGTCCTGCATTAGCTATCGTATTATTTACCAATCAGACAAATCCAAACATACATGAATAACCACATTTTCTTACCTCAGTCATCTTCATCTTCAAGAAATTCTTCATCCACCCCCACTCTCCCCCTCTTTCCTAGATTAATCCAAGATAGGGTGGCACAGCGGCTCAGTGGTTGGCACTGTTGCCTCAAAGCAAGAAGTTCAATTGTTTAAATCCAGGCTGGGTCAGTTGGTGTTTCTGTGTGGAGTTCATCTGTGTTCACGTGGGTTTCTCCCAGGTGCTTCGGTTTCCTCCCACAGTCCAAAGACATACAATGTAAGTGAGTTGAATAAACAAAATTGCCACAGTATATGGGTGTTTTAGTACTGGGCATTCACCGCATAAACAGATGCTGGTATCGTTGGTGGTTCATTCTGCCGTGGCAACCCTTCATAGTCAAGGAATAGGCCGAATGAATGAATTCAGGGGAGCTCTCGAGACCTACCTGAGCTCAGACTCCCCTCTTTCCTGATGAAACGGGATAGAGTCCCAGGCTCGAGGATCTTCTAATCTCAGGGCTCTCTCCCAAGACAGTGTGCCAAACACACTTTATTATCAATCATCCTCTAAGTGTAAACTCTTGAGATTCACACAGATTTTATCCAATATTCCAGTTATGCACACAAGTATAACTTGCATCTTTGGATGGAAACGTAACTATTGCCTCAATAGCTTGTATTAGCTTGTATAATAGCTTGTATGAGTATGTACTGTAATAGAACGAAACAAACACAAGATCACAAAAATGAAGCAACAAAGATGCCTCTGAGGATTGCAATGTCAGGGTACTGTCACTTCAGTCTTGTTTATTCTAGTTTTAATGAAAGAATTCTTTCTCTATTTTGGCGTCATGTTTTGTGGCATTGTTTTGTTTATGTGCCATGCTTTGTTCCATCTCTTGTCTTGACAACCGCCCTTCTTGTTACATTATTATTCATTTATTTGGTCCACCTGTCCTTCCTCATTACTTGATTGGTTTGTTGTCCCTATTTTTTATTTTTTCATCCTGACATACTCCATCGTCTTTCCATGTTCTTTGGTTCATGTTTGAGCTTTGTCATGTTGTATCATTGTTAGATTTTTCTTTCACAGGGTAATTTGAGTTTTTTTTTGTGTGTTTTTTTTGGTATTTAATAAACTACCAGCGGTCCTTGCATTTGGTCCTCTCTTCATCTCTCCACAAAACCCTGACAAACACGACCTTGTGCAATGGAAAAGCACAGCCTTTGACTTCTTTTTGATTCTAAAACCATATCCACACCAGACACGGCCATTGTTGCATCGCAGACCCATTTTTCCTTTATGCCAGAAGTAGCGCAAGCTCTTGAAGTACATCAGAAATAGAACAGGACATCCGCGCCACATCCATTGTATGCAGGGTCACTGATTATGATAGCTTATATTGTCTTTAGTCGTGTCTGGTTTTACAGACAGTGTAACATTAGAAAAGAGTGTTTCAGACTGCATCAGAAAGACACTGTTCATTTGTTCACATTTTATTGTGGATGTGTTTCTAGATGCAGGCTGATGCAAAGTTGTTTTAGAGAGACTGAAAATAACCGAGAGGTGGCACAGTAGCTCAGTGTTTAGCAGTGTCACCTCACAGCAGGAAGGTCGCTGTTTCGAGTCCCAGCTGGACAAGTTGGCATTTGAGTGTGAAATTTGCATGTTCTCCCTATGTTGGTGTGGGTTTCCTCTCGGTGCTCCGGTTTCCCTCACTGTCCAAAGACATGCAGTATAAGTGAATTGGGTAAACACAGTTGGCCGTAGTGTGTGAATGTGAAAGTGTTAGGGTGTTTCCCAGTACTGGGTTGTGGCTGGCAGGGCATCTGCTGCATCAAACATATGCCAGAATAGTAGGCAGTTCATTCCGCTGTGGTGACCCCTGATAAATAAGGGACTAGGGCAAAGGAAAATGAATGAATGAATGAAAATAACAGATGAAGTGCAAATATATTGGCGTTATTGTTATAATGTTGAGTAAAGTTTGAGTAACGGTGTTATTACGATGTATCACTATTGCTTTGATTATTACAGGTTACAAACAGTTTGATGTGTACTGAGGTTTTAAACAAAATTACCCATATCGTTTTCAAAGTACACAACACCATTTCTTTTAACATGGAAGACTGTTACCTAATCATGACAGTGGGCATTCCTATCAAAAGAGCTAGTAAAAAACAGGGTGGAAAATAAGCAATTATTACTTGTACTTTATGATTTATTTTGTTATATACAGTGCTGAGCATATATAAGTGCACCCCTTACAAATCACAAATCTCACAAAAACATATTTGTGCATATACATTAGATTAGTCAGTACTACAAATCTGGAGCTTATCTAACAAAATAACATACAATAAAGGTCCAAAATCTTGTACACCCAAATTTATAGGTTAAAGAAAAATATTAAATACAATTTTAAAAAAGTGGAAAAATCAAGATAAGCAAAAAAAAAGTTTTAATTTAGTTGAAATTCTGTAGGTTTCATTTTTCTTTTTTGCAATATTTTGCAATTTTAATTGTATTATCTTTCAATTTCTAAATATGTTCAATGACTAAAATGTAATTTAATAAATATATCTGTTTAATATGCACCAAAATACATTGCCTATATTCACTGAAAAATGGATAAAATATTTATTTTTGAAATATTTATTTTTTATGGGGTGTACTCAATTATGCTGAGCACTGTATAAAGTAAAATGTAAATATCATTTGCACTATAAATGTACCTCACAGAATATCGTCAAATAACCCAAAAATGCCCATGCTAATATTCAACATTTTATTTAAAAGCGTAATATTATTTACATGTAAATGCAGTGTAAATGTCTTCATTCTTTAAGCTGCACATAATACACATCTGCACTATAATGTGGTTCTTACAGTATAAAGCTTCAACATGCATTAACTGGGACCCTTATTATTGTATAAGTTGTATTGTTGTATTGTAGCAAACACATAACAATGCTTTAAAACATTAGTAATGTGCTACAAAACACATTAGGAGCATAACCTCTTTGCAGACACCAGTTGCTAACATTTTGGTATTTACTGTGTGAGTAGATGAAGGAAGAAAGAATTGAAAGGGATTTTGTCTATAGCTTAGCTTCTGTGTGAAGCAAAGGCCTTGACTCTGAAGGCTAACGCTTTTTGTATGTGGGTAAGTGTGAGTGGGTCACTGATTTTGAACATTTATTTATTAGGTAAATCTTTAACTGCTAAAAGACTGTCTATTTCCGGACAGTTGCTAAAAACTACTTTAATTTTCTGTATCAATAGTAAGTGTAAAGAAATAGCTTGATTTAGCTGTTTACTTTTATGTAGTTCTTTTGTCATCCTTGTGTTCCTTTATTTAAACAGAAATTGTTGTCATTACCAATTGTTTGTGAACAAATTCATCCGCACGCATGTCTTTTTTTTTGCCATTTAAATTCAGTGCTTGGATTATTGAACTGAGCGGTGGGAAATTACAGAACATTTGCTGCCTATTATAGAGGTTTTCCATTCAGCTTTCTTGTCAGGTTATTGATTTTGAACAATACCATGTAACAACAAAGCTGGAATCTTTGAGTTTAAATTCATCTCTCTCGCTCTCTCTTTTTAAACCTGTCAGTATTGTCTGGTGTAATAAAGATGCAATTTTCACAGAGCTCCGGACTAAAATATGAAATCTGTGAGTAATCAGATGCTATAATCACATTCAGTTCCACAAAATAAAATGAAGCCAGCAGAAACATCCAGCTAAACTGAAAGGTTTTCCTTGGCAGGACCAATTTATTTCTGGGCCACTCACCAGAGCAATAATGGAAAATGGACCTTGACGAGTGAAACCCTAGAATACTAATCAAGAGGAAAAACGGCAGGAGTAAACAAGCCTAGAATTAATCTAGAAATGTACAGAGGTGGCCAGTGACTGCAAAATCAGAGTGCTCTGATGGTCCTTTAGTCAAGCTTTCAACAAAATAATCTTCAAAAATGAGTCTTCAACAGCTGTTGACCTCAATTTCATTGATTTCCTTGCTAAAGCTCAGATCTCTGCACATGACATGGAGAAAAATAAATAGAATTAGTTCCCATGACTTATTAATTCATGTCCATGTTTTATTAACTTGTTCATTCGTTTTTGTTTAACCATGACCTTGTTTGCTTCATTTATCTGCTTATCAGGCAATGACATGCGGAAAACTCCTTCTAGGTCCACGTCTTTTCCCGTATTCATTGAAAATCTGAACTGCCATTTAAGAGCGCGTTTTTTTCACATCGCATATTTTAGCTAAGCTTTTAAAAACTCATAGTGAGCACTACATTCTCCAGGCTAACAGTGTTTTGAACACTGATTGTCATTATTTACAAAATACATATATCGGTGTCTGGCCATCTGAGATTTTAGCTTAGGATCATTTGTTGAATTATCTATGAGAGTATTTTAACACCTGTTGTTTGCATTTGAACATAGAAACAGTGAACACTGATTTCACACAGACCTAAAGGTATTGTTCACCCAAACTCTTAACAGTATGTTTTCTCAAGTAGAACAGTGAAGAAAGTCTGGGCCTGGCTGGTGTCAGTTGTAATGACAATAAAAATGACTCTTGACAAAACATTAAGCAATTAAGCAGCTTTGGGTTTGTTTTCCTTTAAATCACATTCACACTCCAGCCACATGGGGTCTAGCATTGTCTTGAATTAGGAGGAACCCATGGCCAACCACACCAGCGTATGATCTTACAAGGGCAAGGGGTCTGAGGATCTCATCTCGGTTCCTAATGGCAATCAGTCTACCCCTGACAAGCACATGGAGGGCTGTGCGGCCCTCCAAAGAAATTCCACCCAACACTACTGCCCCACTACTGACCCTACTGCTTAACTGGTCATGCTGGAGGATGTTGCAAAGTGTGATGATCCAATCTTTCATGTTGTTGATGGCAAATTCTGACCCAGTCATCTGAATGTTGCAGCAGAAATCGAGACTCATCAGACCAGGCAACGTTTTTTTTTTCCAATCTTCTATTGTCCAATTTTAATGTGCCTGTGCAAATTGTAGCCTCATTTTCCTGTTCTTAGCTGACAGGAGTGGCACCCTGTGTGGTCTTCTACTGCTGTAGCCCATCCGCCTCAAGGTTCAATGTGTTGTGCATTCAGAGATGCTGTTCTGCATACCTTGGTTGTGATGAGTGGTTATTTGAGTTACTGTTGCCTTTCTGTCAGCTGGAACCAGTCTGGCCATTCTCCTCTGACATCAACATGACATTTGTGCCCACAGAACTGCTACTCATTGGATATTTTCTCTTTTTCTGACCATTTTTTGTAAACTTTAGAAAAGGTTGTGCATGAAAATCCCTGTAGATCAGCAGTTTCTGAAATACTCAGACCAGTCCGTCTGGCACCAACAATCATGCCACGTTCAAAGTCACTTAAATCCCCTTCTTCCCCATTCGGATGTTTGGTTTCAACTGCAGCAGATCATCTTGACCATTTCTACATGCCTAAATGCACAGAGTTGCTGCCATGCGATTGGCTGATTAGACATTTGCGTTAACAAGCAGTTGACCGGGTGTATTTAATAAAAAAGCCAGTGAGTGTACTTGCATTCTGTAAATCTTAGTCAGCCCTTCACACTGAATGCACATTTTTGGAACAATTATCATGTTAGTAAATGTTCTCGGTCTACCATAAGCTTATTCTGTAGAAATACAGCAAGGCCATTAATTCTATTACCCTAAGCCTCTTAAAGCTAGAGTTCCTGAGGAGGGCCACAATATAATACATTTATCCCAGCTGTAGGCCTTCCCGCTGTGTGTTTGTGTGTGTGTACGTACTTACTGACCTTCCCTTATCAGGTCGCGCGCGTGTGTGTTTGCAGATATACAGAAATGTTCTGGATCAGTGGAACTCGTAATAACAGTCCTGCCTCTGTGCACTAGACCGCTTTAGGGTCTATGTCCTTGAACTTAGCCCACCGCCATAACTTGATTGCCTGCTAAATTATTCATTTCAACATCAGTGGCAGATATATGAGCTCTCCTTTTTTTTAGCTTCTTGTCATTTTGTGTTTAGGTGTTGACGGATGGATGAACCTAACAGAGATTGACCCAGATGAGGAGGTGCAAGGGGAGATTCACCTCCAGATCTCAGTGCTGGGAGATGGAGATATCCCACGGAAGCTGTGCTGCCAGGTCCTAGAGGCAAGGTGAGGAGTTATGAGGATCATTTAGCCATACATCTAAACAAGCTGGGTTTCAGATTTGCGGTCGTTAAATAAGCAAGTAAATAAGTAAGTATATACATAAAAAACTAAGATAAAAACATTTTGTTTCGTTGCAGCACCAAATCTTTCTGCTGGATGAAATTAATTTTCAATTTTTTTTATTTGGTATTTTTTCATGGTAATTTTTAAAATATTATACTTGATTTAGTGCGTGTGTGTGTATCATTCACCCGGCGCAATAAGGTGCATGACATATATGGCACGATTTGTTGCTATTTTCAGACCAGCACAAGCCTTTTCACGTTTTTCTCCAGGTTCTTTAAATAGCACATCCATTTACGCCACTTTGTGGACTCATGGGTGTGCTGGTCTACAAAAGAGGTGTGTTAAGGCACATTGTTGGAGCATTGCTATTTTGAGAAACTGAAATAGGCCACACCATTGACCAAATAAAAGCTGGTCTAAAGTCCAGCTCGGAGCGTGTTAGTTATGCGCCTATGGTCCAAACGGTTACACGTTGCTTGATACATACAGGATGTACAGCAACACACAAGTATTTTTACATATGAAAAAATAAAGGATTAAAACATTACAAAATTTAAATTTTCTACATAAATATAAAAACCACTGCCTCCATGCCTTCACCTCGAGGGGCTTTGTCTGTTTATTCATGACAATCTGCATTTGTGTAATGTTATTAATATTCGCAGTATTATTTTTTATATGCATATTTATATTTGTTAAATATAAAACAAGTTTATATTTGTCCTCCTCTTGGGTGTTGGACGTAAAAATCACCATATGGGGCATAAGAATAGGACGTGTGTTTGGATAAAACTCTTTATTATTGTTATTGTTGTTTTTTTATTCATTTGCTGTAAATTAGAACTGAATTTAGAAATAGTTTTGAAACAAGTCTTTGCGCTTAACAAACAAAGTTAAATATGTAGGCTAATGGATGTCTTCAGTGGAGTGAGTTTCCACTGTTTCCTTGCACTAAAATAAAGGAGTAAAGTGAAGAATAAAAGTAAAGAGAAAGTAAAGAGGCTGAATGGAGGATGCTTATTCTTTAAACTCTCACTGCAGATGGTTTGTTTAACTGTTTTCTCACTAGTGAAACGTTCAGTTTTTCCACTTACTGTGTCTGCCATGTAAGCAGCAAATGTGCCATGATGCGACGCAACTGACTCTTAAAGGGAATAGGAGATGAGACTCTGATTGGTTTAAAGCACATTATACTGAAAACACACCCATAACTCATTAAGAGAATAAGTACAACCCATGTTAGACCATGAGCTTTGTACCATTCCAAGTGATGTTCCAATAGAATAAAAAAAAAAAACACTGAAATTTATTTTTTATAAAAATAAATTTAAGGTAAGGGGTTGAAAACATTTTATATTGGCTGACTTTGAACAAATTAGGTTAAACATTACTAAATGTAATTTCTTTGTTTAAATTCACTTTCCTTTAAAAAAGGAGTTAGTTTAGTAAATCCAATTAATAATTTTTTTTCAGTGCAGTTAAAAGTAATAAATAGCAATTAAACATAAAAACAATTTAGACATGGGCAAGTTTGAACAGGTCAGTTTTCAGCTGCTTCTTGAAAGTGTCCATAGAGTTCACAGGTCTCAATTTCATAGCAAAAGCATTCCACAATTTGGGAGCAACTACCTCAAAAGAACAGCCTCCTTTTGTCTTCAACCAGCCTCCTGGAATGAGGAACAACTAACAGGAACTGGTTTGAGGATCTCAGATTCCTACTAGAGTTATACGGTTTCAACATCTCTTTTTAGCTCATGCAGTGCACTAAAAACCATTACAAGAATTCTAAAATGAAGTCTCAGTTTGACAGGGAGCCAGTGTAAAGACATTAAAATTAGGGTCACGTGAGATGTCTTAGATGACTTATCAGATGCATTTTAGACAGATGAGTTATTGAGACATGTTAAAAAAGTTAAGTTGCAAACTTTGAAAGATGCCTTCAACATAGATTGTCATAGACACGCTTCTGTATTTTGGATTGGCAGTAGATGATAACCTTTCATTACTGGTCCGAAAGGCTTTAGCTTTTACTATTTTACTAGCAAGACATCTCATCCTTTTAAAGTTGAAACATGTCTCTCCACCCTCTTTAGATGCATGGATAAAAGAAGTGTTTATTTGCATTTAATGGGAAAAATTAGACTGTCACTTTCTGATTCTTTAAAGACCTTTGACAAGGTGTGGCACCTCTTTTTAGATAAACTCCAGTTTCCCCCACAAGTCCAAAGACATGTGGTATAGGTGAATTGGGTAAGCTAAATTTGTGTTTGAATGAGTGTGTATGGATGTTTCCTATTGATGAGTTGCAGCTGGAAGGGCATCTGCTGCGTAAAACGTATGCTGGATAAGTTGGCAGTTCATTCCACTGTGGCGACCCCAGATTAATAAAGAAACTAAGCCAAAAAGAAAATGAATGAATGAATGAAAGAATGAATGAAGTGTGAATTGTTCTGTGCATGTATGAGATTTATTTTGGCAAATGTATTATTTTTGAGACTGATCTGGCTCCATATGTATGAGTTTTATTTTTGCAAATGTTTTATCTTTGAGACTGATTTGGCTCCATATGTATTATTTTTGAGACTGATCTGGTTCCATAATTTCCCTTAAACAAAAATATTTTATTCAACAGATTTCTTAACATAAGTTTTAATAACTAATTTCTAATAACTGATTTATTTTATCTTTGTAAAAAAACGACAGTAAATAATATTTTACTAGATAAAGATATTTTCCAAGATACTAGTACTCAGCTTAAAGACTTTTTTCTGAAGAAACAAAAATATAGGAAATACTGTGAAAAATGTCTTGCTCTGATAAACATCACGAGTAGTATTGTGACATGGTATTCAAACCTAATGAAACAGATAAACAGCCACATACAAAAAGAGAATGTTCTCAGTGTCTGTGAATCAGGCATCGACTGCTAAAATGGGGATTGGGAGATTTCATCTTCATAAGCTGTGTTTGGATTTGCGTCTAATAGCTTCATGTACTTTCGGCTTTATTTCTAGAGATCTTGCGAAAAAGGATCGCAACGGGGCCTCTGATCCTTTTGTCCGAGTGAGATACAATGGCAAAACGTATGAGAGCTCGGTAAGGATGTAGGATTTCTGTAAGCCTCTGGTTTGATCTGCCACACTAGAAAGGTCTGTTAACCATGATTCTGCTTCCCTCTAGGTGGTTAAAAAGTCCTGTTACCCTCGCTGGAACGAGAGTTTTGAGTTTGAACTGGACGAGGCACTGACTGACAGTCTACTGAGTGTGGAGGTGTGGGACTGGGATCTGGTCAGCAGAAATGACTTCCTGGGAAAGGTGAAATACATTTCCTAGAGCATTGAGAGATTTGGATTAGAGGATGTTTTGAAGTTCACCTTTGCCTTATTTAACTTAAAATCTAAAAGATTAAAATAAGTAGTAAAAAAAAGTGTGTTTTAAAGGAAAGTTAAAATAAAATGGCATCTTGTTTCACTACATGTATTACACACAAGCTATGCTATCTGTGTGACACACAGCGGGGAAAATAAGTGTTAAACCCGTCACCATTTTTCTCAGAAAACATATTTCTAAAGGTTCTGTTGGCTTGAAGTTTTCTAAACTAATTAGTTAAAAAATTAAGTTATTCATAATAAAATGAAATGACACAGGGAAAAGTATTGAACACATGAAGAAAGGGAGGTGGAGAAAGGCAGCAAAAGCCCAGACAGCAGCTGAAATTTCTCAGTAGTTCTTCAGCAACCCTCTGCTCTTCGTCATTGTAAACGAAAATTAGCTGCTTCAGTCATCGCCAAAAAAGCCTTTTATATAAAGTATTAAACAGCTTTCAGTAGTTCAGCACGGTAGTTCAGCACTCCTTGTGTCATTTTATTGTTATTACACATTACTCATTTTCTTTTTTTTTTTGTTTGTTTTATTTTATTTTTATGTTTGTATTGTTTGGGTTTTTACCAAAATCTGCTTCAAATCCATGTCAACAGCTCCTTAAGAATTATTATTCCTTGGAAAAAACATGACGCTAAATAGTAGGTTCAATACTTCATTTCCCTGCTGTATATATATATATATATATATA
>CAIGQQ010011877.1:997986-1017424 GCA_903798035.1 Danio albolineatus | reverse complement strand
CTAAACACAGCGAATATGAGTGAGTCTATTTGGAAATACAACAGAGAGCAAATTAAACAAACAACACATAATGCAATCTTTATTGTTCAAATACTTGAAGGACCTTTTAACTTTTTGATGGAACACACCACCTTCTTTGGAAATAGACTCATTTTACAAGTGCAAAGTACAGTTAAATAAATGAGTTGTACTACTTTTGAGTCCATTTAGCCGGGTCTGAAGGATGCACTTTTAGTTTAGCCTAGCTTAGCATAAAATATTAAATCAGATTAGACCATTAGCATCTTACTAAAAAAAGAAATTTGAAATAGTTTTTTAGAATTTTTCTATTTATTGATTGACACTTCTGTAGTTACATTGTGTACTAAGACTGACGGAAAATGAAAAGCTGCCATTTTCTAGGTCGATATGGGTAGCTACTCACATTCGGGCATAATAATGTATCAACTTTGATGCCATACCATAGCTGCAGCAGGTGCAATGATATTACACGGCTTCTGAAAATAGTCCTCAGTTAGGTATCTAGGTAACAGCAATGTGTAAAATTTACACTCTGCCATGTAGCTGTAAAAGAGACTCATGCTTTTTTTAGCAGCTAGCTCTCTGCAATTCTCACATGGTCGCCCACTGAAGCTAAGCAGGGCTGCGCCCGGTCAGTACCTGGATGGGACACCACATGGGAAAGCTGGGTTGTTGCCGGAAGTGGTGTTAGTGAGGCCAGCAGGGGGGCGCCCAACCTGTGGTCTGTGTGGGTCCTAATGCCCCAGTATAGTGACGGGGACTCTATACTGCTCAGTGAGCGCTGTCTTTCGGATGAGACGTTAAACCGAGGTCCCGACTCTGTGGTCGTTAAAAATCCCAGGATGTTTTTCGAAAAAGAGTAGGGGTTTAACCCCGGCATCCTGGCCAAATCTGCCCACTGGCCTCTGTCCATCATGGCCTCCTAACCATCCCTATGTCACAATTGGCTTCATCACTCTGTCTCCTCTCCACCAATCAGCTGGTGTGTGGTGTGCGGTCTGGCGCAAAATGGCTGCCGTCGGGTCATCCAGATGGATGCTGCACACTGGTGGTGGATGAGGAGATCCCCCCATTGTGTAAAGCGCTTTGAGTGCCCAGAAAAGCGATATATAAATGCAAGGAATTATTATTATTATCATTATGCTGTAAAAAAAAACCACCAACTCATGACGATTCCTCGTGCGACTTCTTTACTCACTTTAGGCTCGGTATTTCTTCATTTTGACTTAAAACATAATATTGCCCCTCTGATCTAAATAAATTACAATTGCTTTCATCACTAATATGAACTTTGGATCAGTTCTCTGTCCAAAATCAGCAAAGGCTATTCAAGACTTTAGATTCTTTCTGCTTCCGGAAGCTGTGGTCACTGCAGGGCTTTCAGTCCAAAATCTCTTAAACTGGAAATAATTTCAGCTGCAGTTTTGGACCGATCATGTATTGAGATTATATTGTACCGTTGTGTATTTGATCATTGTTGGATAATCAGGCTCTTTGGAGAACTTGAATGGACTTGTGTTACGACCCACTTGTTTGAGTCGCAACATAAAAGAGCTCAAACAACAAAAGGATATACAGTGTATGCAACTTATTTATTATACATAAAACTAATAGAACAACAAATCAAGGAACAAATAAATGTCTAGGGATAAATTAAGAAAATTACTAACTTTAACTACATGATATCAATAATGCAAAACGAAACCATACGGTTACAAAATGAAAAGAGATGGTATAGACATGAGGACGTCCAAGTAGCCACACCGTCGTCCAGAAGCAAGCCCAACACTCTTTTATTTATGCTTTTAACCAAGTTAGTGAGCAGGCAGGCACCCAGTCAGGATCTGACACATCTGAACTGGAATCCTGTGGTTGTCACACTAGTCAAAATGCAGTACTCTATAACAGTGGTTCTTAAACTTTTTAAACCAAGTACCCCCTCAGAATATGCTTGTCTCTCTAAGTACCACCATAATAACCCACATTGATATACAGTAGGTCTATTTGTTCAGCTACAGCTCTGCAGAGTTCAAAAACTATGCAGTTTTTATAGTCAACGTTTCAATGGCAAAAGATAGTTTATCATGACGCCAAAGCCCCAATGATTTATGGATATCCCTTTTCTTCAAATATCCTAATTAAATAGCAAAATATCTGATATTATGATTCTCAAATATGTATAAGAACATATACTTCATTATTTAAACAACGTAATATTGATCATGTTATTTAATCTTTGACAGGTGATGGGCATCACCATCTTTAGTTTAGATATCAGAGCTGCTGGATTTACAACATGTTAATCCATTAACTTTTTCTTTACACCGCAAAAATGCTTTTCTTACCTTGATTTAATTTTTCTCTTGTTTCTAGTCCAAATATCTAAACAATTCTTAAATCAAGAACTATTTTCTAGACAAACAAATACTATTGTCTTGTTTTAAGAAATAATATGTGAAAATTAAGCGTTTTTTACATTAAACAAGCAAAATAATCTGCCAATGGGGCAAGCAAAATCATCTTATGTGAAAAGGAAAAACTCACTTCATTTTGGCATATTATTTCTTAAAACAAGACAATATTATTTGCTTGTCTACAAAATGCTTCTTGATTTAAAATTTGTTTAGATATTTGCACTAGAAACAAGACAGAAAATCTAAGTAAAAAAACATTTTTTACTAAATTACATGAAAGTAAGAAATCTTTAACTGGGAGAACAGTAGATCAATGGTCTAGTACCTAAACAGTGTGTATCTAATTAGAATAAAGCACATTGTGTCAGAGTGCATAAAAAGTAATATTATAGCCGTCTCCGTAGACATCAGTATGTTTATTACACACCGTAATGAGCATGTTTTGCTAGTACTTATGTGTATTTAAATGACTGAAATCTAAAATAAATGTTATTTGCTTGAAAACGCTGCATTTTTTGTTTATGACAAGTGCCATACACCTTGTCTTTATCTAACATGAGCCATCACAGGAGGCAGGTTTGAATTTAGCAGCTGATCATGTGATGCACTACACGTTCTAATCACACCAGTGTGATTGCACATGTCAAATGGTTAAAGATGTTTTTCATTCATTCATTCATTCATTCATTTTCCTTCGACTTGGTCCCTTTATTCATCAGCGTTTGCCACAGCAGAATGAACCACCAACTTATCCACACACATACACTACGGTTAATTAATTTATTCAATTTACCTATAGCACATGTCTTTGGGCTGTGGGTGAAACCGGAGCACCTGGAGGAAACCAATGCGAACATGTGGAGAACATGCAAACTCAATAAACACAATAAAATGCCAACTGGCACAGCCGGGACTCAAACCTGCGACCTTCTTGCTGTGAAGCGAAAGTGCTAACCACTGAGCCACCCTGTTTTTAACATTATTAATTCAGTGATTCCTCTGCATACTGGAAGGAAACCAGTGCATCACTTGTGCACTTTGAGAATCACTGTTCTAGAGAAGATCCTTTGGATCCTCATTCTTTGCAGTTCATCTTTTTGCAAAGTCAGTGAATTTTGGAAAGTTTGTTTGTCAGTTAAATAGTCCGATCATTAAAGTAATCACCACCAAGTGCCAAATTACCACCAAGAACTGAGCTTTCTGAAAGTGTTGTTTGATCAGTGTTTAATATTGATCTTCACTGTATGCACAATCAAACCTTGAACTTTGGTTGCTGCAGCAACAGTTATCTCCTTCATTAAACAAATGACACAGCCACAATAAAAGAAAAACCATAATAAAAGAACCGAAAGAAATATTAACTTCCCTAGTCAGTTCCTGGGAATTAGTCAGAGCTCATATTGGCGATTGTTACGCATTTTTCCCTCAGGCTCTTGCAATGTTATGCTTGTGTGCTCGGCTCCATGTGTTGACAGGAAGTACTAATCCTTTCCCTGGCTAAATCCTGGGATTTTTTTTTTCTGTTTGTTCGCTCTATCTCCCCTCCACCCGCACCCTTCCCTCCACCCATAAGAGATCATTCGGCCACGTGGATTGACAGTGGGGATTATATCTCAAGCTGGCACAGGAGGAGTGGGATGGAAAGGCTTATGTAAAAACTCCAGTAAAGGGAGATTCAGTTGGTCGATGACAAAAGTTATGCGTCATCTGAGAGCTTGTGGGTAGATTAAGCCAAGAGAGTGTTTTAGGGACACAACATGTCAGTGTGAAAGACTTGGGCCCACATGGGCAAAGAAGTCATTGACATTCGTTCATTCACTTGAGATGATTGTGTACCCACTGTCCAAATCTTTCTATGAGTCATGTAGGTCAAGTTGCATTTATCTTTATAGATACACAGACCAGGCTTGAGAATGTGCCTTGCAGTGTGTTTTAGGGACGATGTATAAATGTTGGAGGCAGATGAAAGAATGTTTGATGCATCTATTGCTGTTCTGTAATGATATATCTTGGCCAGTGGGTCGTATTAAAGGAATAGTTCATCCAAAATTCAAATTTACCCCATAATTTACTCCCTCTTAAGGCATCCTCTGTGTATATGACTTCTTTTTGTCATTGCGTCATTGCTGTATGATGGTGTTGGGTAGTGGCCATTTATTTAAGCTCCCAAAAATGCTTAAGGCCGTTGTTAAACTAATAGACACTTTCTTGTCTATGGTGATTGGCTAAAGTAGAAAAATCAGTCCTACGATTCCTGTCCAATCAAATTGCACATAGAAAGTAAATTGCATCATTGTGAACAACCTCAAGACATGGGAAGCATTAAAAATGTCCAAGTAGATGTCCAAAATCTTTACGCGCAATGACCCAGAGACTTTTTATAGACTGCATGTCACTGATGAGTAAATGAAGGATGTCGACTGTATGATGACTGAAATCAACAAACTGCATTAAACAATCACTAAATGGAATGAATGAAGAATGGAAGGAAGGGCCGAATAAAGGAAAGACCGAATGGAGGAAGGACCGAACTAATGAAGGAAGGACCAAATGAATGAATGAAAGGTTCTAACAAGGACTGAACAAACTAAGGAAGGAAGGAGCAAACGAACAAATGAATGAATGAATGAATGAATGAACGAATGAATGAATGAATGAATGAATGAATGAAATAACAAAAGATCTAATGAAGGAACAAATGAATAAGCGAATGAATGAAGGGAGGAACGCAGAAAGGACTAAATGAATGAAGGAAGGATTCAAGGAAGAACTGAACAAACCAAGGAAGGAAGGAAGGAACGAACGACCAAATCAATGATTGAACAAAGAACTTAATGAAGGAAGGAACAAAAATATGAACAAACAAACGAAGGAATGAGCGAATGAATGAAGAAAGGAAGGAAGGGCCGAATAAAGGAAAGAAGGACCGAACAAGGAATGGAAAGAAGGACAGAATGGACGACTGACCGAACTAATGAAGGCAGGACCAAATGAATGAAGGAAAGGTTCAAAGAAGGACTGAACAAACCAAGGAAGGAAGGAATGAATGAGTGATTGAACAAAGGACCTACTGAAGGAAGGAACAAAGTATGAACAAAGAAACGAATGAATGAGCGAATAAATTAAGGGAGGAATGAAGGAAGGATCAAATGAATGAAGGAGGATTCAAGGAAGGACTGAGCAAACTAAGGAAGGAACGAACAAATGAATGAACAAAGGATCTCATGAAGGAAGGAACAAAAATATAAATGAACGAATGAGTAAATGAATGAAGAGAAGAATGAAGGAAAGAACAAATGAAGGAAGGAGAAAATGAATGAATGAATGAAGGACAGAACAAACACTAGAAGTTTGGAAGGAACGAACGAAAATTGCAAGATCACTAAATACACTGCAGAATGTTACCTTTACATGTTCCTGCACAAACTGCATGTGAACACATCAACTTTTCAGAGTGTAATACTCACTACTCTTGAGTACTTTTAAAAGGTCTAAACTGGCCAGCACTGGTCACCACTGGTTAATGAAAATCCTATCAGTGTGTTTTTGTAACAACATTTCACATATTCCAATTATAAATTTAAATCCCTGACTTCCAATAGCTGGCGAATGTGCATTCTAGACAACTTCTTGTCAGACCTTTGACTAGATGGATAACACATGAATTAAGACACATTCATAGTGGAAACTCTGGAAATGGATGCATCTCACGGGAACCACTTACCGCACAGATTTGTTTACCACAGAAGATGGTGACTTCTCCCTTGTACTTCCTTTTAGATTTTAACTTGGAGTGCGGAGTCCCAACCTGCTTTATGTTTGTTTGGTTACTTATTTCATATGTTGCTGGGCTACCCATCTCTTGTTGTTTGGATGTTATTTTGAGTAGTTTTGTGTTAAGAAATAATTAAGTTGGAGAACTTTGGCCGTTTTCCCAGAGATGGGTTGTGGCTGGAAGGGCATCCGCTGCGTAAAACAAATGCTGGATAAGTTGGCGGTTCATTCCGCTGTGGCGACCCCGGATTAATAAAGGGACTAAGCCGAAAAGAAAATGAATGAATGAATGAACTTTGGCCGTTGTTTGTTTGTTATTTTTCTTTTATAAACCTTATCTTTAACTAGTATTAGGACTATAGGGAATGCCATGATATTGCAGTCCAAACCGTCACTGATCCACCCCATGCTTCACTCTGGGCATGCAGCAGTCTGGGTGACACGCTTCCTCTTGCAGATGTGGGAAAGACAGGCAAGATGGACTCACAATACACTAGCTGACTAAAGTTTTGTCGTCGATCCCAGTTGTAAGAGCAACAAATAATAACTTGACTTCTAGTTGATAATTTGGAAAAGTGGAAAAAGGTATATTTTTCCGATGAATCATCTGTTGAACTGCATCCCAATCATCACATATACAGCAGAAGCCCTATTGGAACCCGCATGGACCCAAGATTCTCACAGAGATTAGTCAAGTTTGGTGAAGGAACAATCATGGTTTGGGATACATTCAGTATAGGGGATGCGAGAGATCTACAGAGTGGATGGCAACATCAGCAGCCTGAGGTATCAAGACATTTGTGCTGCCCATCACAAACCACAGGAGAGGGCAAATTCTTCATCAGGATAGCGCTCTTTCTCATACTTCAGCCTCCAGATCAAAATTCCTGAAAGCAAAGAAGGTCAAGGTGCTCCAGGATTGGCCAGCCCGGTCACCAGACATGAACTTTACTGAGCATGTCTGGAGTAAGAGGGCATTGAAGATGAATCCAAAGAATCTTGATGAACTCTGAGAGTCTTGCAAAAACACTTTCTTTGCCCTTCCAGATGACTTTATTAATAAGGTATTTGAGTCACTGCAGAGATGTATGGATGCAGTCCTCCAAGCTCATGGGAATCATACACATTATTAATTCTTTTTCCACTGCACCATAACTTTATATTCTACACTGTACATTATTTCTGTTAAGTGCATGATCAGTTTTTATTTTGGTAAAATAAGCGTATTCTAGAGACCTTTGACTTTCATTTAAGCCACATCTGATACCAAATGATCAACCAAAAGTCAAGTTATTAATTGTTGATCCTAAAACTTGGATAGGCGACAAGACTTTTGTCAGGTAGTGTGCATGTTTCACATTGTCCACAGTCCAAGATTTTCTCTGCTGGCACCATTGAAACCGACACTTGGTATTGGCATGAGTGACCAAAGTTTGCTGTTCACGACGAATAGTTTTGGTGAGGTGCATATTTAATTCTGCAGTGAGTTGGGATGCCGTGTTTTATGTTTTTAGGGTACAGTCCTGGTTAGGCTTGGTGTTACTGTATAACATTTTACAGTATATTACTCTTACTCTTATACCATGTCCTAACAACATAGATATCTTGACTGTTTGTCCTTACCATCCACAATAGCAACATGCAAAATTTATAATTTAGAAACGGTTTCCAATTCAGCAATGTTGCTGCAAAACATTACAATTCTGTAATGTTCACCCTTAAAGCAATAGTTCAACCAAACATGAAAATGACCCCATAATTTACTCACCCTTAATGCGTCCTCAATGTACATGTCAGACAAACATAGTCAGTGTAGTTTCAGATTTAACCCATGACACAAGACGGAATGACAATATAACACACGACAAGATTCCAACAACAAGACAGATTACAAACAATAATAAATTCTCTGTGCACCATAGTTTGTATGAAGTTTACTACAAATAATAAATAATAATAAGATGTTCAGTATAAGTTTTACTGCTATATAAAAATGGGGCTGTAGACAGATTCTGTTCATCTCATTGGTCAAAGCAACCCTACCGTCAGCCCCTGACACAAGTGGCTCTTACTTTCAGCCCAGCAATGTTTTGGTTCTATTATCGACTGTAAATTTAACTTATTATTTAAACAATCATGTTTAAAATTGTAATGTTTTATCAGATAGAAATATTGTATTTCAGAACATTAAATGAAAAATTTATGTTGAATAGTTTTACAATTTTTAAAATTACATTCATTTTGTTCTAATTAGTTTTTGTTTAATATTCATTGCTTCGTGGCATTGCAGTTTTTAAGTACACAGTCTTGTTTTCTTATTTTAATACACTTTAAAACGTTTAACAATGATATGAGTTGCCTTGTAGCTGGTTTGTGTCATAGCTTATAATGCGTTAATAAACACTTTAAATTGGAAGGCAAATGGGAAAGATAGAAAAAGAAGATTTTATAGTCACTATTATCATCTTCAGTGTTTGGACTCTCAGCAGTGATTATTAAACCACGCTGAAATGAACTAAACTGAACTTCAGCACTGAAAACTGGACTGACACTGTTTCAATTTTTTATAATGCATGTGAAGCTGCTTTGACACAATCTACATTGTACAGTAAAAGCGCTATACAAATAAAGATTAATTGAATTGAATTGAATCATGCTAAAGAAGTTGAATCTATGTTGCGGTTCAAATGTTTGGACTTGGTATTGACTGCATTTATTTGATTACAAAATACATTATAAACATTAATATTGTTTTCTAGTTTAATATATTTAAAAATAATAATTTACAGCATCCAATATGCCAGACAGAGGAACATTATTAACATATTATTATTTTAATATTCTAATATAGCCAGCTTTGCTATTGACCTTATTCTATAATGTGGAAGTGTGCTCGTTTTTGCGATTGTTTTAGAACTTGCGGTTCAGTTGCCTAAGGGAGAAATGACTAGGAATAATAAACGGCAGAAAACTCACGTGTTCATGACTATACAGACAAAGTAGGATAATGTAATTAGAAAATATCAGTTTGCAACATCAAGCAGCATAACGAGCTGTTTTTAATGTCTAAAAATGAATTGAAGTGAATGAGACCGGAAGTATTGAGCCAAAATGATTCTAATAGCTTTGCCCGCTCGTATACAGAGAATAAGGTGAATATGGAGAACAAAAACTATAAAAATATTTACTTTTTATATAACTATTTCAAAATATATTGTATAACGTCATTGCAATTTTATTTGCAAAATTGGCAGATTTAGTCTGCTTTGAATATGCTGATGTACAACCGTCTGTTCCAGCTAAACAGTTTTTACTTTTTTTCTGCACTGACCAGATTTAAAACAACAAGATGGGAATTAAAATGTCACAGCCAATCCTGAACAAAGGATTATTTGATTGTAGGGTCATTTCCCCCCACATTCAATAACAATAAAGCATTGTTTGATAATCAGCTCCAAATCCTCATGTCCCTATAAATATCTGCATCCTCTGAGATATCATTTTATTATTATTATTTTGATTGTATGTCCCATAAGTAATTTGTCATATATACTTTTTTCCATTTATTTCGTCTTTTTTTTATTATTTACTCTGATCTGATGTCATCCTGATGAAAAGTTTCCCATTAAGCTCCTATAATCTCTCGCTCCCTCTGGGTTATCCGCTCTCATCTCTGTGAACAAATCAAGCTGTTGTTGTTTTTGTTTATTTTCTCTTTCTCCTCTTTTCACTCCCTCACCGTCTTCTTCCTGATTGGATTTTTGACGGCCCACCATCTGTTGCCTGCTGTTCAGTGACTGGCTGTTATGGTGGCACTCACCACACAGACACACACACACACACACACACACACACACACACATACTGTGCTCTCTGCCAATTCCCACTTTCCCTCGAGTATTACCCGTCTTTATAGTGAGAGAGCATGTGGTGTATGGAGTAACTGCACGTACAAGTTACAAAATAATAATGCTATTATCATCTTCATTGCAAAAGATATACAGTAGAATTTCTTTTTTCTTTTTCAGATATTTCCCAAATTATTTTTAACAGAGCAAGGAATTTTTCACAGTATTTCCTATAACATATAATATACTTTATACTAGTATCTTAACTTATCTTATCTACTAGTTATAAAAGCTGTTATGTTTAGAAATGTGTGGAAACAAAATCTTTTTTTTTTTTTTTACGTTAAACCAAAATACAAGGGGATAATAATTATACAAGGAGGCTAATAGTTCAGACTTCAACTGTACAGTATATACTGATTATATTTTGGAACGTATTTATTCAAAATGATCAGGATGAATGAGCAATGTGTTTTCAAAAATACAGTCAATTAGCAGCATGTTTAGTAACAAGTTAGCAAATTAGTGAAGATATTGCGACATTGCAGTCCCAACATGCTACAAAAGCAGACCATAAACAATAATAACAGATAACAAATAAGGAGTTAAATGAAAATTAAAGTGTAAAATAATAAGAAAAATAAAAAGGCAAAAATATACCATCTACAGTATAGGCGTCAAGGTGGCGCAGTGGGTAGCACAATCACCTCACGGCAAGAAGATCGTTGGTTCGAGCCACAGTTGGCATTTCTGTGTGGAGTTTGCATGTTCTCCTCGTGTTCGCGTGGGTTTCCTCCGGTTGCTCCAGTTTCCCCCACAGTCCAAAATGACTTGGGTAAGCTAAATTGTCCCTAGTGTTTGTGTAAACTGTAAAAAAAAAATTATCTTAAATTTACGGTAAAAAAACGGCAGCTGTGGTTGCCAGTATTTCGTTAAATATACATACAAACCATAAAAGTAATTTATCTTATTTTTACAGTAAACTACCGTATTTTATTAATTTATAGAGGTGATACAGTATGTCTGTATTATGAATTACCAATATCTACACATCTCTACACAGATAGTTAGTTAACACCACCATATTCAGATGGTGATGAGAAAGTTACATAATGAACCAATGCTCATCACAAACATCTTTTACCACAAACAGAAAAGTGTATCAGTGTAAAGAAGTGCGGAGTGTCATTCACACAGCTACTAAACACCAGTATGGTGACATGCATAAAACTCATGTCATGGAATAAACATTGTTTATCAACATTAGATGTAACATAAATCTCTAAATGTTCATAACTGAAGGGGAAACAACTAAAAATATCCATAGTAATGTCAACAGAAAGCATAAAAAGTGACGTGCTATGCAGGGAATTCTGGGAAAGTCAATTTACGGTTTTTAGCTGTATATATTAAAGAAACATACTGTTAACCCGGTTACGGATTTTTACTGTAGCATTTTTAGTTTTTTTACCATTGAAATCACGGCCATTTTGTACAATGTATGAATGAGTGTGTATGGGTGTTTCCCAGTGATGGGTTGCAGCTAGAAAGGCATCCGCTGCATAAAACATATGCTGGATAAATTGACGGTTCATTCCGCTGTGGCAACCCCTGATTAATAAGGAACTAAGTTGAAAAGAAAATTAATACCATCTATACTAATATTGGTGAAAATAGCATTTGTAAGTTAAACACTTTAAATGGTGGCTGAGGTGAGCTGGAGCGCAACAAATGAAGAAAATGCACGCAAATATAAAAACACATGGAAATACAGAAAGCGTGCTGCAAGTTTTGCTGATCACAACAGAAATGTGTCAGGGAGTTATTTTAATGTCCTCTCACTTTGGCCCCGTTCACACTGCCAGGTAACTGTGACGCATACTGTATCTGACACAGATCGGAGCTGTTCTATGACCGTGTAAACGCGAAAAAAACACATGCATTCGGATATTCAGAGATCAAACTCAGGCCTCCTTCATATGTGTAAATAATCAGACATAAATACGGATATGTGACAGTGCAACTATCATCTAAATGGGCAGATTGTATTTATTGAGGCATTCTGTTTTGTCTGTCATTAAACTTGTGGCAATGTGGTACTTCTCTATGGTCTAATGATGCAGAAGGAAGAGCGTGTGTGGAGACATTGACGTAGTAAACAACAACAACAGAGGAAGAAACCATAGGCGCAAGCTGCGAGGACAGCCCTTTCCCTCCTCCTCCGCCTAAAAATCATTGTAAAGTTGGGCGAGCACTGAATATTTCGAACAGCTAAAAGCAAGTCAATTTCTTCCATCTTAGCTAGTGTAGAGCAGATGCTAGAACCCCCTTTACGCATACGCGATGTCGTAAATTGTATGGCAAGTGAAAACAGATAAATTGGATATGGGTCACAATTAAAAGACTGTGTAAACGGACAGGCAAAAAAAATCAGATATAGGCAACAAATTGAAATTGGGCATTAAGACCTGACAGTTTAAACGGGGCCTTAGAAACTCTCACTAAGGAGACATGGATCGGATCTGTCCTATGACTGTGTAAACAGAAAAAACGCATGCATTCAGATATTTAAAGATCGGTTTCAGGCCTCCTTCATATGTGGAAATAAATCAAATATAAATCGGATATGTAACCATGCGACTATCATGTAAACAGGCAGATCGGATTATTTGAGCAATTCCGTTTTGTACATCATTAAACTTGCGTCAATGTGGTGGTACTTCATGGTTTATTGACGTAGAAGGAAGAGCGTGTGTGGAGATGTCGACGCGGTAAACAGTAACAGCAGAGGAAACATGAAGGAGAAAAGTGGTCAATGGTCGATGACAGAAGTTACCTGCCGCCTTGCCCTGTGGGGAGATGAGTCAGTAGAGGACACCATATACAAACCATAGGTGCAAGCTGAGATGACGGCCCTTTCTCTCCTCCTCTACCTCAAAATCATTTTAAAGTTGGGCGAACTTAGCATATTTCGCAGAGCTAAAAGCAAGACAATGTCTTCCTTGGCTAGTGTGGCGCAGATGCTAGAACCCCCCTTTACACATACGCGACGTCGTACATTGTATGGCAAATGGGTCACACTTTATTTTGATGGTTCGTTTGTTGAATTTAAGTTACATTGCAACTAATTCTCATTAAATTGTAAGTAGACTGTTAGGTTGGGGTTAGGGGTAGGCTTAGAGTTAGTTGACATGTACTTGCAAAGTTTCTTATAGTCAGTTAGATGTCTGTTGAATGTCTGTATCAACAGATATTAAGTAGACAGTCTAATATACTCAAATGGACCATCAAAATAAAGTGTTACCGGCAAGTGTAAACACAAGAATCAGATAT
Source organism: Danio albolineatus (assembly GCA_903798035.1). NCBI lineage: Eukaryota > Metazoa > Chordata > Actinopteri > Cypriniformes > Danionidae > Danio > Danio albolineatus. Next base: position 1,004,034 of record CAIGQQ010011877.1, on the reverse strand, counting down.
GGGTCACAATTAAAAAATCGTGTAAACAGACAGGCAAAAAAAAAAAAAAATTGGAATTGGGCATCAAGACCTAACAGTTTCAACGGGGCCTTAACTCTCACTAAGTAACTCTCACAGAGTAACTCTTACTTATAAACTATTAAAATAACTTTCACTTATTGTTAATTGCGCAATTCTTCAAATTATTAGGGTTAAATTAAACAAACAACAAGGAAATATATGATCAGGACCATAAAATAAACAGCAAGCCACCGAATTCATCACTTTTTGGGGCCACCTGACAGATTTCCATTGTGGTGTGCTTTGTTTGCAGTGGTAAAAACTTAGTGATAGTTTTAGTGGTATAGATAGATTAAGGTAATGATTAAACGGTCACACAAAAAAGAGGTGAAAGCGCTCTCCCTCAAGTGGTTCCAAACCTTTGTGAGTTTCTTTGTTCTGTTGAACTCTAAAGATGAAGAGGGCTGTAAACCTGCAACCGTTGACATCCATAGTATGAAAAAAATATAAAGTGGAAGTAAACGGTTACAGGTTTGCAGCTTTCTTCAAAATATCATCTTTTTTAGTCAACTGAAGAAAGAAAGTCAAAGGTTTGGAACAAGTAAGGTTTGAGTAAATCATTTTTTTATGCTGAGTAAACTCAAATTTTAAATAGTGCTACCTTAGCAGCTCTTTATGGTTTGGTACCAAAACTTAACACAAAGACGGATCATTCTACCACATCTGCAACAAATGTATATTTGCCATTACTGACTTTTAAAAACTGTTATGGTCAGAGATCTTTCTTTTATATATTCACAAAAGCCTGGAATGAGATCCCACAACATCTAAAAACAATACCAACATTAAGATTTTTTTTAAAATCCTATGCTCGTCATCTGATGGTCTACTATTGCTGTAGCCACTGAGGTAGTAGCCTGCTACTTTCTATTTTGTATGTTTGGTATTTTTTTGTACAGTTCTCAGGTGTTGATGGATGAGTGTGTCTGTATGTTTTTATGTTCTGCAGAGCAGGAACCTTCTGAAAAACAGCATTCATTTTGAGTTAGACCCAATTATCTTTTAATCTTTTGCTGTTTAAAAAATTATAAATAAAATAAATAAATAAACCATCTCTTAAGAATACATGTGTAATAGTATGTGTTGTATTGATATTAGGGAAAAATTTGGTGATATCGGTTGCTATATTGGTTGGTTAAGGTTAGCGACAGGTTTTGTGGTGTAAGTAGGCTTCAGGGCTAAGAATAGGCCTAGGTTTAGTGTTATGGGTATATGGGTTAAGGTTAGGGCCAGGCTTAGTAGTATGAGAAGGTTAATTGTTAATTATTGCTAAGAAGTATAATACAATTCTAGATTTAACATTCATCCATTAATTTTCCTTTGGTTTAGTCTCTGATTTTTTTTTTCCAGAGGTCACCACAGTGGAATGAATTGCCAACTGTTCCAGCATATGTTTTACACAGAGTATGCCCTTTCAGCTGCAAGCCAGTATTGGAAGAGCAGATATAACAACAGAAATTCGTTTTAGACGTGATCACAAATAATTAGTCAACAAGGTTCAGCTCTCGTAGCTTTCCTCCAGTCACACTGTGTGGTTTATGAGTTCTACATAGAGAAACAAGCTATCAAAATAGGTCATGTTAGTATTTACATTATGACAGCACAGATTAGGCTGTTATGAGTACAGATAACTGTGGTTGAGTATACACAAGATTGGTTTCTGTTTGCATGGTGATAGGACAAGACACTGATATTCAACTCTGTTTCAAAACCTAGTAGGTTTTCAGGCAGTATTTTGTTTGTCAAAATAGGGTAAGAGTTACTAACAGGGAACTGTGAAAACCTTCTTTTGCTGTTAAAAAACTATTATATGGATTTACTAAAGACATTCAGTGAGGCCTTAGGATTGAAAAGGCATGGACAGTTTTGAGTTTTTGTGGTTGACCTTGTTGTATATGTATTTGCATGAGTTTCTGTTTATGGGATAAAATTATTGAAATAAAACATCAGGATTTACTATGATTTGTGGTACAGTACTGTTTGTTTAATGATTGTGCCAATATTTGACAAAATAAGCTTGAATTTATCATAAGTTTCATACAAAACATGTTAATACAAGAGATTAAAAACATGGATTGCCAGTAAAGTCTTTCAATAACAGGAAAATCCATCTGTCTATGCAGCCACTGAATATTAAACATTCTGTGTATCTGTGAACTTTAAAGTGATAGTTCACCCCAAAATGAAAATCTGTCATTTACTCACCCTTCACTTGTTCAAAACCTTGTGCTCACCCTCACCTTGTGCTCAAAAGTGTTTAACCACTTTCTTTGGTGTCACTTTATTTTGGTCCCTTTAACAGATTTTGCTGAATTTAAGTTACATTGCATTTACATGCCAGTTAATTCTCATTAGATTATAAGTAGACTGTTAGGGTTAGGGTTAGTGTAAGTTGACATGTACTTACAAAGGTTCCTATAGCTAATTGCTAAAAGCAAAGCTAAATGTCTGTTGAAGGAGCACTATCAGCAGAAATTAAGCAGACAGTCTACTAATACTCAAATGAGTAATTGGCATGTAGTTGCAATGCAATTTTTAGTCAACAAAATGTGCAATAGGGACCATCAAAAGGTGGACCATTTTTTTTCTTTAGATAAAGATATTTTGAAGAAAGACAGAAACATGTGACCACTATCAATTGTTACAAGTTTTCAGCTTTCTTTAATACATCTCCTTTTGTGTTCAGAAGAAAGAAGCACTTGAGTGTGAGTATATGTGAGTATTTTTTTGTTTTTGGGTGATCTATCCCTTTAAAGCAAGTCCAAATTTGATTTGAAACTGTAGAAGATCTAGTCTTAATATCCATTAAACTATTAAAGCTAAGAGTCCAGATCAATTACAAGTATGACTCCAACGTGTATAAACATTTTTGTAAAAATATATATTACACACTCACCGGCCACTTCATTAGATACACATGTCCGGCTGCTTGTTAATGCAGATTTCTAATCAGCCAATCACATGGCAGCACCTCAGTGCATGTAGACATGGTCAAGACGATCTGCTGCAGTTCAAACTGAGTATCAGAATGGGGAAGAAAGATTATTTAAGTGACTGAACATGGCACAGTTGTTGGTGCCAGAAAGGCTGGTCTGAGTATTTCAGAAACTGCTGATCTACTGGGATTTTCACGCACAACCATCTCTAGGGTTTACAGAGAATGGTCAGAAACAGAGAAAACATCCAGTGAGCCGCAGTTCTGTTAGCACAAATGCCTTGTTGACGCCAGATGCCAGAGGAGAATGACCAGACTGGTTCCAGCTGACAGAAAGGCAACAGTAACTCAAATAACCACTTGTTACAACCAAGGTATGCAGAAGAGCATCGCTGAATGCACAACACATTAAACCTTGAGGCAGATTGGCAACAGCATCAGAAAATCAAACCGAGTGCCACTCCTGTTAGCTAAAAACAGGAAACAGAGGCTACAATTGGCACAGGCTCACCAAAATTGGACAATAGAAGATTGAAAAACACTTCCTGGTCTGACGAGTCTCGATTTCTGCTGCAACATTTGAATGGTAGGGTCAGAATTTGGCGTCAACAACATGGAAAGCATGGGTCCATCCTGCCTTGAATAAATGATTCAGGTGGGTTATGATGCTGTAATGGTATGTGGGATATTTTCTTGGCACACTTCTTGGCCCATTAGTTTTGTTGCTGACCATGTCCATCCCTTTATGACCACACTCTACCCATCCTCTGATGGCTATTTCCTGCAGGATAACGTGCCATGTCATAAAGTGCAAATCATTTCAGACTGGTTTCTTGAACATGACAATGAGTTCACTGTACTCAAATGGCCTCCACAGGGATGTGGTAGAACGGGAGATTTGCATCATGGATGTGCAGCTGAGAAATCTGCAGCAAATGCGTGATTCTATCATGTCAATATAGAATAAAATCTCTGAGTAATATTTCCAGTAACTTGTTGAATCAGTGCCACAAAGGATTAAGGCAGTTCTGAAGGCAAAAGGGGGTCCAACCGGTACCTAATAAAGTGGCCAGTGATTGTATGCATGTACAGTACAATATGACTTTAATCCCTTACCATCATGCAATCACGTCGAAATATACTGAAATCAGTTGACTCACGTCTCCCTGTGGATTGTGTTTTTTTGTGATTTTATTAGCAGTGTGTTTCAAATCAAGTCATGTATGAATAGTATGCAGGTTTGGTTGAGGCCTGTGTGGGCAGTAGGTTTGTGAGCAGAGGTTGTATCTAGATTGTGCAGCTGTGAGCAACATAAGACCACTTTTTTTTTTTTACTTCATTGTGAAACATTTTTGAAGCCAAATTGTCTCCAAATACTTGTTTTTTAGTTGGGCTATCACACCGTCCTCATTTTCTGTTCCATCATGACACAGTTAGAAAATACAGCCACCCACATTCACAGTAATAACATGTTCTGTTTGGCTTTTTATGTATCACTGAACAGAAAAGTGTCCTTAATGGAGTCATTCGGTGTAATATTGTTTGCCTGACATGCATCGCTTTACTTCCTGGAAAAAGATTCTCTGTGGTTTTTCCACTTGCGAGTAATGTTTTATTATGCGAATAGACAGGTCAAAGGGTTAGTTCACCACAGAAATGAAAATTCTGTCATCATTTTCACATCCTCATGTCATTCCAAACCTATTTGTTGTACATTTTCAGAACAGAACTGTTATTTTTTAATGCTTTTAGCTTCTGACGTTTGAGTGAATAGACTTTTGATTAAGATAACTTCATTAGTGTTGCAAAGAACATATTGTTTAAAAAGGAACACTCCACTTTTTAGGAATTCTGCTAATTTTACAAGTCACAGCTATAACAGCCGAGTTTTATTATGCTTGAATTAATTCAGTCAATCTCTGGGTCTGTCAGGAGCACTTTAAACTTAGCCTAGCATAAATCATTGAATCAGTTTAGACCATTAGCATCTCATAAAGCTTCAAAAAGAGTTTGGATACTGTTCCTATTTAAAGCTCATCTGTAGTTACATTGTGTATTAGAAGTCTTTTTTGAATTTTTTGAGCAAGATACTAATGGGATAACTGGATTTAATGATCAATGCTAAACTAAAAGTGCTCCCGTCAAACCCAGAGATTGACTGAATGGATTTAAAACAAATATAGAACCTAACTTTTTAACTCTAAGTGACTTGTAAAACAAGCCTTTTTTCAAAAAAAGTTGAAATATTTCTTTACAATTAGCAGTTCATTTTTTAATGAAAAAGCCATTTTGTGTAGATACTGTGACGTGTCTTAGCATTGCTAACACTAAAACTCAGTTTGACAAGTTTAAGGCCCCGTTTACACTAATGCGTTTTCGTTTTAAAACGCATAAGTTTTGCTACAATTACGCCATCCGTCCACACTACGCCAGAGTTTTTGAACCCAGAAAATGAAGCGTTTTGGAAACGCTGGTGAGGCCGTTTTCATTCTAAAACGCTGCTGCTCTGTCTCAGTGTGGATGGGGAAAAACGGAGACATTTGAAAACGGAGGCATGGCTGTAGAGATTCACTACTGAGATACACTTTTGGGTCATTGCGTATCCTTCCCTCATCTGTCAAGCCCCTGTCACATGACTATAACGCCACAGACCAGCCTTTACTGTAAACAACATGGACAGAAATGGGAGTGTTGTTTGCACTATTGTCCATTTTAGGCACCATTGTGCAGTTAAGCTCTGCCTTTTTTACTGCAACAGCTGCATATATTTACAAGAGGCAGGCTACTGTTCGAGCACTCGCTAATCGGTCGCGTTTCAAGCAGCGTAAGCCTCATTTAGGTATGCTTCCGGTTTATACTTGAACGCGCATGCCCAGAGTGCGCGAATGGTCACGTGATATACGTTTGTGGTGGAGTAGTGTGGACGGAGATATGTTCAGAAACGCTGGGTGAAACGCTAGTGTGGACGCGGATCCTTTTCATGCTAAAACGCTGTTTTAAAATGAAAATGCACTAGTGTAAACAGGGCCTAAGTTAGTGTATAGCCTTGCTTT
>CAIGQQ010011877.1:924876-972986 GCA_903798035.1 Danio albolineatus | reverse complement strand
TGGTTGCGTGGGTTTCCTCCGGGTGCTCCGGTTTCCCCCACAGTCCACAGACATGCGGTACAGGTGAATTGGGTAAGCTAAATTGTCAATAGTGTATGTGTGTGAATGAGAATGTATGAATGTGTTTCCCAGAGATGGGTTGTGGCTGGAAGGGCATCCGCTGCGTAAAACAAATGCCGGATAAGTTGGCGGTTCATTCCGCTGTGGCGACCCCGGATTAATAAAGTAACTAAGCCGAAAAGAAAATGAATGAATGAATGAATTATTATTATTATTATTATTATTATTATTATTATTTTAAATGCATGCCTTGCAAACTTTGCTAAATATTTTCGTTGTGTTCATAAAAAACAAAATTGCATCTGGATTTTTTTTTTTTATATAGTGTACTATGGAGAGTTATTTATTAAACATAATCACTGAGCATGTGACCAGTTCGGGTGACTGAAGGATTTGAACATATTATTTACTGATACATTTGGGCATGAGTATTACTTAATTCTATGGTGCATCTGTATATTTCTGCATTGGTTTCTCGTTATTAGTTTGAGACTGATACTTCGAGCATGTAATTATGAGATTTTTTTGTAAACATGATTATTATTAACAGCTCCTGTCAGTTAAAGTGGTGCCTTATGTTTACAAGAAAGAATGTTCTTACTGTTTTGTGTTCATCTGCAACACTACACCTTTCCTCCCTTTCCCTATACCTCTCTGTTAGTTTCTTTCTCTTCCTTCTTTTGAGGAAAACACATTATTGTGTTTCACTTCTGTATTATTATTTTTTTAGTCAAGGTTTTTGTCACACAACTGCAGTTACATGCATAAATATAGCATGCAAAGAGTAAGTCTTTTTGTTGTTTTGAGGAATTGAATAACTTACCAGCTGATTATTTGCTTCCTCCTCATCAAGGAGTTGGTTTGTTCTCTCTTAACCGAGTTCTACTTTTCTGACCCTGTTTCTTACCGATTTCTAAGTCATTTTTGGCATGTTTTAATTTCCTCATGTCTGTGGAAGTGTGCTCATGCAGCAATCAATCAATAATAATAAATAAAAAGACCTGAAAAGTATAAGAAATCTGCTTGCTTCTTTCTATTAAGATTTTGCTGTATTCCTATGGTCGGGGAGAGCGGGGACAGTGGCAACACTTTTTGCATTTTCTTCAGTTTCTTAGAGACAGTTTTTTGTGGAAACCCAAAATTTGAATATAATAAAACCACATCTATCGGACACTCACCAACGTTGCTATAATATGTGTGCATATGATAATATATGCAGAGTTTAAACTTGAACAAAGTCAAATGTTGCTGACGATCGCAACAACCCACAGAGACAGTTGCAACATTCATAAAAATGTAATAATAAAACAATTCTGAAACATCCGGTTGGATTTTATTAGAATGTTTTTTTTTTTTTTTGGTAAACAGACGAAATGCAAATTGGTTAAATTGGAAAATGTTTTAAATTGGCCGTATAAATACAGACTATTAAAAAAAAATAAAACAAGCAACAACCAACTATCAGGTCTAAAACAAACTGAACAAAAATACATTTTACTGAAAATCTAGACTGAACTTCTTCTTTGAACTTTGAAATGAATTAATTACTCAAAGAATTCCTTCTTTTAAGTTACATTGAAACTGATAAAAGTAAAATGATACATTGTCAATAAGGCACGCTTTTAAATGAATTTTTGCAATGGAAACAGTTGCAACAGCACTCTCCTAACTTTGTCAACCCCGATTAAACGCCTATTCTAGGGAGATACAATAGTTTTAACACTTGATATATAGCTATTCCTGTTTAAAGCTAGAAAAACAGTTATTTAAACTATATAAGTGAATAATGTTTTACGAAAACAGATTAGACAATATGAGGAATTTTCTGAACATTAAAAAAATAACTTATTTTTAGAAACTCAAAGTGAGTTATATACTGAAGGAATAGTCACATATGGGTGATTTCTCTAAGTGTGAAAGAGGGTCTAACTGAGAACATGTAGTATGAATACCATTACTCTTGCTCATTTCTGAATGGAGGAATAAGTCTTGTTGCAACTGCCCCATGTTGCAACCGTTCCTGCCGTCCCTATTCATGTTATAGCGTATATTTAAGTATTAAGTTTGTTTACTTCAAAATTGAAAACACTAACAACATATTAAATTAAAAAATACGTGATAATAATTTCGTTTGTAAGCAGCTTAATGTCTGCCTGTGCTCCGTGTTGTGGTCAGCTGGACTTCAATCGGTAATGACCGGAAACGCATAAATTCCACAGCAGCTGGACTGTTTTTCTGAGCTTCCGGTGGCTCACGGGATGCCCATAAATGGTAGCGTTGACTGAAGCGTCTTTTGCTTATTTTTTTGTTTTTGTTTTTGTTGTTGAAAAAAGTCAACGTTAAGTGTTAAAGAAATGTAAGTATCGGGTATATAAACAACATGGCTTGTTTCCGTTTCGCTGTTTTTGAAGCAAAAAACAAACAAGTCAATTATTGTTTAACGTGGATAACAGAGCCTCCTCTCCCCCCAGGATAGTAAACTGTTCTCCAAAACTGAGGCAGGCTGATGGAGTGCGAGTCGTCAGGTGAATCGGTTCTTAAGAACTGCAATGTTCAAAACGCAATTCAGTAGGCCTGCTAAACGTGTAAATTGGTGTAAAATAATGTTTATTAGTATAATAATGTAGTTTCAGTTGTTACTTTTTTCAGTCATTACAGCATACTCTATTCATTTACCTACATATTTAGACCTACTTAGCCTTAGCCTATTTTGATATGTTTTTTTTTTTTTACTAATCATTCATTCGTTTTCCTTCGGCTTTGTCCTTATCGGGGTCGCCACAGTGGGATGAACCACCAACTTATCCAACATATGTTTTACACAGCGAATGCCCTTCCAGCTGCAACCCAGTACTGGGAAACATTCATATACTCTCACTTTTACAAACATACACTACATATTCAAACCAAGCTTTGGACTGTGGGGGAAACGGAGCACCCGGAGGAAACCTACGTGAACACGGGGAGAACATGCAAACTCCACTTAGAAATGGCAACTGACCCAGCCGGGACTCAAACTAGCAACCTTCTTGCCGTGAGGCAACAGTGCTTACCACTGAGCCTCCATATCGGCTTTTTACTATTCATTGATTTTTAATCTTATTTGAATATATTTAATTAATTATTAATACTACTACTAATAATAATTAATTGGTTATAAATAATTTATTACTATTATACAGTCACAAAACAATAATAGCTAATCATTATTGTTATACTTATTGGAGTTTTTTAAATGTTAAAAAAGGCTGTTAAATAATATATAATAATCTTTATTTTTTTAGATTAACAATTTTTTCCAAGGTCGAAATAATCAAATAACTGTAATTTTTATTTTTTTATTTTTACCAATGTGTATTTTGGTATCTTATCAAAATGTGTTATATTTATTGTAATCATATTTTCAATAATTTTATTTAATTTTTATCTAAATCTTTGTATTAAAGCCATGCGCAGCCACATATTTAGCCTATTATACATTGATTAAATGTAGGATGTGCATGAGAGGAAGTATATATGGAATAGTTTAAACCAGACCTGTTTCGTAGCACAATTTTCCTGTAAGAAGTGTCAATGTACACTATAATCTGACAAAAGCACTGAGCTAAAGTATTCAAAACTTCTTATAATAGTAGTATAAAGAAGAGTAAAAGCTATTTTACTATATTTTACCACTTCGATCTTTGTTTTGGGGCAAAAAGGAGTCGAAAGGTTTTGAACACCCACTCACAGCAAGAGGCAGAAATGTCAAGCTGTTCGTATGTACACCTAAACAACAATGGTGGCTGGAAGAGAAGAACAGTTTCATAAACCTCTGGAAAACAACTTTCTCCACAAGAAGTGCCATTGTGCAGCATTGTATCTTGTTTTAAGGAAGTTTTAAGGAAGTTTAGGCTGGGTTCCAGAACACACTCACTGATTGCGTAATCACCGTGGACCAATCATAGCTCAAAAGTGTCTAGGAGCCAAAATGAACGCCCCTCAAAAGCTTGCTTTGGTGAGCTTTTTCGAACTGCCCAAAAAACTCTAAAATAACTTTATTTTAGCCAGTTTTTGTTTAAAATTATGTCATTTCAGTTCATTCTTCTATTTAGTTTGAAGTATACTGGGCCTTTAGGCTGTAAGCTGTCAAAGCCAAACAAGAGGGCTGAAACAATTGCTGATGAGAGAAGAGCGTGACATGGCACGAAAGCAGCGGAGCTTTTATTATGCCACCTCAACCACTGATTCTTCTAGCTGTGATCATGTGATGAAGAAACAGCTCTGTTTTATCAAACTAAATAAATGTTAAATTTCTGTTATAACTCTAATAACTCTAATAAAATATGTGGTCTAATAAAACACAAGGCATTAAAGCGTCTTTAGTGTTTCCCTGTTTTCTGAAATAGAGTGTGTGTGACATCATTAGCATGGCGAAACATGACTTGGTTCAGTTCCATATGGTTCAGCATATTGGTTCAGCATATTTCTCTGGATCAGAACATTCTTGGAAACATTCGAGATAAGTAGGCTACATAAATCAGCACATTATTTAAAACTGTTCTGGTAGTTTTTGAACAAAATCACATTGTGCTGTTCGAACGAGTTCAGTCCGATTCGTAAATGAATCATTACATCCCTTTTGTTCAGCCAATTCCAAAAAAAGATTCGACTCAAAAGAACGATTCAAAAACCGGGCATCGCTTAAACGGCCCCCTGCCTGAAGGCTTCCCCCCTCCTGCTTAATGACTCTCATCTATTCAAGAGCCATTTGCTCACCACTGGCACACATTCAGGGCATTTATCTAAAAGAGCTTTCCTAAATATGTGCCTCTGCCTATGAGCCTCGCATCCTGTCCCACTCCCGCCGCCAGCTTTAGCTCAGCATCCATATTTTTCGCATCCGTGTGGGAGAGAGAGAGGGAGGGAGTGAGAAAGAGAGCGAGAGTGAAGGGAGTGGCAGACGCTGACAAATCTCATGCCGGGAAGCCGACAGAGCCATCCCTACACACACCATCTGAAGTTCGCCGGCACAGACTTCTTTATACCACACCGGATTTGGACTTCATAAGGTAAATACTGGCGTTTGTGAGAGCAGTTCGCGTTTGTGTCGCTTGATAGGGGCGTGAAGAGACGGTCGCGAGCACGCCGCAGTGAAGAGCCAAAACAATAGAGCCCGGAGTCCAGGGCGAACAAATGCAACACGCTAAACTTCCGCTGCTTTTAGCGAAAAGCCTATGGTTTTACGCTGTTTTTGTCTGTATTTTCAGTGAAATTCGCGTGTTGCAGCGGTGATGACAGCATATCGAAACTGCCGACCTCAGTGTATATAATGGGTCTCATTTCACTGATATGCTAGAATGACCTTGCTATATCACTGCATTATCTATCAGGACACGTTTCCTTTGTGAAAACAACGCATTTACTGGATTTGTGTGTTGGATACATTGTTGCAGATGATAAAATGTGTTTTTTTGTGTCCTCCTTTGCCCTGAAGCATCACGTTATTGATGCTGTGGCTCCTGTTTGTAAACTGGCATGGGCCATTCAAGGCCATTAATTTAGCAAAAGTGCACCCAGTTAATGGGGTTTGTGTTTTTTGGCTGTGTGTTTTAAATGCTTATGATGCTTGTCTTCAGTCCCACAGGTAGAATGGAGAGGGATATCCGCCATCCTCATATTTAGTGCCTCAGTGTAAACCAAGCTAATAAGCTGCGAAACTTGAAGTTTCCCCAGTGGACATAATGAACATGCTAAAGTCCAGTGGCTTGAAGATCCCTGGAAGGGGTCCAAAACACGCCAGTCCAGTGGGACGGACAACCGCTGGCCCATCAACCAGTCCTGCAGCTCAAAAAGACAGTAAGTCAGCTTCTTCGGTGCCTCCAGACCCTCTGTGATATAGCTCATCAAATTACCCATCATCACTAGGCCCAGAAAGAATCTGCAGATAATTTTTTCTGCATCAGATATATTTCCTCGACTATTGTTGTATTGATATTATTAATCAGCTTTATTTTGTATCTTAGCAGTTTTGTTTGCACATTTAAAATGTTTGTATTACTTAATTTTAATTTTAGTATTTTTTTTATTTTTAAAAGTTTTTATATTTGATTTTTAGCTGTATTTCAGTTAACTGAAGCTTTTTAAATGGTATTCATTCAAAACAACACTGGATCTAAGCATGTTAAAATGCATTAAATAAAGCTGAGAGTTTCTGCCTATAACAAACAAGCTTAAGTTATGAAATTATTAAAGCAAGTGATCTGTTGTTTTCTTCTGAATTCAGATTCAGATGATACTAATAATATATTAGTAATATTATGCCTTTCTTGGATGTGACACAGTGGTATTTTGAATACGATAATATATTAGAACAATTATCATTTACAACGGTGGAATGTGTTTAATATCTAAAATCATCACTGTACTGATGTAGGTCTGTCACCATATTTATTTTTTTGTTGTACAATATATTGCACCAAAATATATAGCTATAAATGATATTATTGTCATTTTAAGACCATTTTATGCTGCTCATTATAAAATGCAAAAATGGCAATATAATATAATCACAATGCAAGCACACTTGTCCAAAGAACACATAATATTTTATTCTTAAGAATATTTAATTTAAATGTAGTCATTTTAGCAATTTGATAATTATGCTGGAATCAGAATGTAAAAATGCATATTCTAAAAAATGAATAATAAATGTTAACAAAAAAAGTGCAAGGTCAAAAGTAGCAGAGGCTGCGATATCTGCTACCAGATCTATTTGCAGTTGTCAGACATCCACATGAAAACATACTATAGTAATTCAAAGTAAACACCACAGTGTTTTTTTTTTCATACTGTCACCTCCAATAGAGATATTTTTAAAGGAATTATTAATTGTATTTAGCCATAATGTATGAAATTAATCGGAAATCAGAATTAGGACATTGGTTAAAGGTGTATACATTTCAAACAAATGTTTACTATTAGGCATGGGCCGGTATTACGCTATTGTGATCACTATTGTGGACTTTTTTCCCACTTTGAACACAATATATTTTATTTTAGGAAACATTTAAAATATTTTGGAACAGTAGCTTTTGATGTGGATTGTCCTTTTTGCTGCTTGGAGATACTATTTACCAAAAAAACAAAACAAACAAACAAACAAAAAACAAAGCAAAACAAAAAACTGTACATACATGTATGCAAGAACGGTTAAACAAAAGATTTGAACCTGACTTTTCCAAACCACAGTAAACCTTGAAATCGTTTATCGTTTTTCCACAATATGATGAAAAGAAAGTAAATCAGACTCTAGAAAACACTGAAAATTGAAGTCAAAATTTATATAATGTTTAATATTTTATTAGAATACTATTCATGTTTTATTATATATTTTTATAATATAAAAACATTTTTAGATAATATATACGTCACAAAAAAACCTTACTGACCCCACACTTTTAAACGGTAATGTAACATAATCATTCTTTAACTACACACAAGCTTTTTTTGCAAAACAGTTGATGATATGTGTAGATCAATGGAAGCATATCACTTTAACCCTTGACGGTTTGACCAGAGTTGTGGTTTAGTGTGATCAATTATCTTTTGAATCCGATGACAAGCGCAGACACCGGTGACACAGACATTGGTTACATAAATCACAGTGAGCTAATCCCTTCCTCGGTGACGTGGCTGACCTCGCATCCAGCCGCAAACGAGACCAGACCATGTTATTTACATTAGTTTGTGTGTCACCCAGAAGGGTGTCATGGTTCAACTAGACTGTGGAATGCTTTGTTCGTAAAACACACACATGGAGGAAGTGCAGTATAACTAGTTGTAATATTTCTTCACTTAAAGGAATCATCACACATGGTCAAAAAAAAGTAATTTTACCATCTTAAAAGTGATTTTCCTTTTTGTTTTTCTTCTGATGATTTGCTTAGCAAAAGCAGCTCATGATATTCTTAACTGTGTGGGTGAAATGTGGTAGCCTGGCTTTTAAAAAGTAGTTTATATATTTATATTTATATCTACAATATGAGAAATGTACTAATAATGACCTGGAAAAAAAGAGTGTGTGATTAGGGCTAAATGTGACTTCAAGAATGCTGATATTTCAGCTGGTACCTTTTTTTTAATAGAAAGATTTCAGAAAATATCTGTCTTCATGTGCATGTGTGTTTAACTTGGATTCATTATCACTCACCTTGACTTCCATTATGGTAGCAGATGATATTTTTTTTTAGCATAATGAATATTTCACTGTTGTGGATGAGCTGAATGGAAAAATCGTAAAAAAAATGGAGTAACATCATAAATGAGGAGCAGCTGCTCAAAACATAAAAGGCTCAGATCACAGATGCAGAGCAGAACACATGGGTGAATTTTTTTTGAAAATCTAAAGTTTGTAATTGAACCGTCGTTTAATAGGCAAATCATCAATTATAAATAGGCAACATTTTTACATTAAATTTCATATTTTTTCCTACATTAAAATGGCAGTGTGATGGTTCATTTATTTATTCAAAGGGAGCAGATTTTTCAATATAATATTTAGGGCTGGACTATATTGTAAAAATGTAACATTTCAATATTTTCTTAGTGAAGTTTAGTTATAAACTAATTTCGAGAGGAGCGCGTGCTTATGATTAACACGGCTGGCCCAGAGTCAAGCTAATACACAATCCACCAATCAGTCAATTCCCAGTTTAGTATAAATAGCCAAAGCATCCTACCTTAGTCATCTTCGTCTTGAAGAATCCCTCCTTCCACCCCCTCTCCTCCCCTTTTTCCTCTATAGGGCAGCACGGTGGCCCAGTGGCTAGCACTGTCGCCTCACAGCAAGAATGCCTCTGGCGCGGGCCTCTACCCAGCCAGTCGTCATTTCTGTGCGGAGTTCATGTTCTCCACGTGCTTGCGTGGGTTTTCCCCGGGTCCTCCGGTTTCCTCCCACAGTCCAAAAACATGAGACATAAGTGAATTGACTTAAACAGACCAGCACTATACCAAATTCTACGAGCAACACACCCTCATAGCAATTTATAAGCAGCAGGAGGGCGGGGGGTTCTCGAGATCTACCTGAGCTCAAACTCCCCTCTCGCCCTGCAAACGGGAGGGAGCCCCGGGCTCGAGGATCTTATGAGCTCAGGGCTCTCTCCCGGGACAGCATGCCAAACTAGCTTTATTACCAATCATCAGCTAAGTGTGAACTCTTGAAGTCTGTGATATACCCTCACAGGCCACTTCATTAGGCACACCTGTCCAACTGCTCGTCAATGCAAATTTCTAATCAGCAAATCACATGGCTGCAACTCAATGCGTTTAAGCATGTAGACATGGTCAAGAAGATCGGCTACAGGTCAAACAGAGCATCAGAATGGGGAAGAAAAGAGATTTAAGTGACTTAAGTGAATGTGTGCCATGGTTGTTGGTGCCAGACGGGCTGGTCTGAGTATTTCAGAAACTGCTGATCTACTGGGATTTTTAACTATCCATAAGCCATGTCATAATGTGCGAATCATCTCAGACTGGTTTCTTGAACATGATGATGAGTTCACTGTACTTAAATGGTCTCCACAGTTACAAGATCTTAATCCAATAGGGATGGGATGTGGTGAATCATGGATGTGGATGTGCAGCCGACGAATCTGCAGCAACTGCATGATGCGATCATGTCAATATGGACCAAAATCTCTAAGGAATATTTCCTGTACCTTGTTGAATCTATGCCACGAAGGATTAAGGCAGTTCTGAAGTCAAAAGAAGGTCCAACCCGGTACTAGTAAGGTGTACCTAATAAAGTGTATATTGCAATGTGACTAATAGAGATTGAACGTTTCTATTTTTGAAGGAATTTATAATTTTAGATTGACTGGGATGACTCTGTGGGCATGTACAGTAGCATGAAATATAATAAACAAATTAAAAACAATAAAGACAAAAATTACAATTGAAATAAACAGTGTTTAACTGTTTCCGAGTCTGACAGTATTTAGGTACATTAATTGAACAATAAAAATAATAGTAATTCAATAATAATAGTCAATAAAAAATATAATAATAATAATAATAATAATAATAATAATAATAATAATAATAATAAATAATTCATTAAAATTAATCTTTTTAATGCTATTAATGGTACAATGTCTTATGCCCGAATGCTTTTAAAATCCTCATACAGTAACAGGCCTCAAAATAACATACAAATGATCTATTATAAAACAAACTTAACATTGCATATCCTGCGATGTGACTATTGCAAATGATCACCTTCCGATATTGATGCTGAAATTATATATTGTAAAGCCCTAATAGTATTCATGTTAAGCTGAGATTTCAGTCTATTCTTTTACACTAAACATTCTTCACTTTGCAAATTAAACCAAAATGCATTTTTCCTCTTCCTGAAAAATGGCTAAATATTGATGACTCGTGAGACCCATACTTTTTTAGGTTTTTTGTCCAATCATTTTCCTTCTAGTACGAGATGTCCCACCCACTTTTCATTTTTCTGAATTCCGTTTTGATTTTAAGTTGGAAATTAAACTTACAGAATTTAATATTTTGCAAATCCAATTACATTTTAGGAAACTTCATTTAATTTTACTTAATAATTAATAATTAATTTTTTATTCCTGTTAACAAATGTGTGATTAGTCCTCACCGTTTTCAATAATTCTATGTAATAAGTATTATTATTGCATGAAAAGTACACTATATGATAATATCTCTATATTGCTATTTTGGTTTCTTTGCTTTAGCCACATTTTTATTTGATGAGTTGCCATGAAGACATTTGAGTTTCTTGATATGAGATTTATTTCCTCCAGACAGTGAGGCAGCAGATGGTGAACAACACCATGAGTGAAATGCGTGCTTCAGTATTATGCAGTAGTAGTATGTAGTAATTGAAAGAGCACCTTTCACAATTTAATGTCACGTAGTAGTGCTTTCCGTTTATTCATTCAAATTTGCTGAATTAAGTTATTAATTTAAGTATTATTGGGTAGCATGGTAGTTCAGTGGTTAGCACTGTCGCCTCACAGCAAGTAGGTTACTGGAGTCCCGGCTGGGTCAGTTGGCATTTCTGTGTGGAGTTTGTGGAGTTCTCCCCATGTTGGCGTGGGTTGGCTGAATGAAAATGAATGAATGAGTGAAGTATTTTTCACATTGCAAACATCATTTGAGTGGTTCAGGGGCATCATGGTGGCGCTGTGGGTCGCTCAATCGCCTCACAACAAGAAGGTTGCTGGTTCGAGTCCCGGCTGGGTCAGTTGGCATTTCTGTATGGAGTTTGCATGTTCTCCCTGTGTTTGCGTGGGTTTCCTTCGGTTTCCCTCACAGTCCAAAGACATGATGTACAGGTGAATTGAATAAGCTGAATTGGCTGTAGTGTATGTATGTAAATGCAATAGTGTATGGTTGTTTCCCAGTATTGGGTTGCGACTGGAAGGGCATCTGCTGCATAAAACATATGCTGGATAAGTTGGCGGTTCATTCCTCTGTGGCGACCCCGGATTAATAAAGAGACTAAGCTGGAAAGAAAATGACCGAATGAATGGTTCAGTATGTTTTGTTTTCAATCTGTGCTTGTGTAAAATGGCATGTCAGCCACCCACAGACTGTGGCTTTGTACACTCCTAAAACTAATGTTTCCCAGAAGCTTTCTTACATATGAAGCCCTGGAACAGGAAATGAGTAGCACGTTGCTTCAAACACAAAAAGGCACGTCAAGTGTTTGTATTCCAAGACATTTTGTTTTCCCCAATCTCTAATCTGTATTGTTGTTTGTAGTTTTTTCAGTTTATCAGCTGTAGACAGACTGCTACTGGATCATTTACACAGTGTATAAAGGATAATATTATGGACTAAAAAGTAGTGATAGGTCGTTCTTGAACGATTCGTTCATTTTGAACGAATCTTTAATATGACTTGGGAACGACAAGTCCTCTCAGGGAGTGATTCGTTCATGTGCAGGTTTCGTTCATTTTTCAAGTCTTTTAATTCATTCATCACGCGAAAGACAAAAGCCAATCATATGCGTTTAGAGCCGGAAAGAGATTTGATCCGTTCATGTATCGAGTCCTCTGTTTGAGTCACTCGGTCATCACGTGAAAGACAAAAGCCAATCATATACATTTAGAGCCGGAAAGAGATTTGATCTGTTCACCTCCCGAGTCCTCGGTCCGAGTCGTTCAACACGTGAAAGACACAGAAGCCAATCGTATGCATTTAGAGCCGGAAAGAGATTTGATCCGTTCACCTCCCGAATCCTCGGTCCGAGTCGTTCAACACGTGAAAGACACAGAAGCCAATCGTATGCATTTAGAGCCGGAAAGAGATTTGAACCGTTCACCCCCGAGTCCTCGGTCTGAGTCATGTCTCTTTACATTTTGTCACGTGATGAACGAACCAAAAGACTTGAAAGGTGAACTAGTCATGGCTCCTTTCGGCTCAGACTGTGTACATTGGTTGAGATTATATGGACTGTCCGTGTGACGTGAACGAACCACTGAAATTTGAAGACATGAAGAGGTGAGCTGAGCAAAGAGGCAAAAATATCTTCATAGACAAAAGAGCAGGCAAACAGTGAATGATTATTTTCTCTTATAGCATTCTATTTATGACTTGTTTGTAGTGTGATCAACATTTGGGCTAGTTGTACATGTGTTTGGAAGCAATTCGTAACAGTTTAATAATATATTGACAAATTGAACGAAATGAACGAAATGACTCGAAAAAAGATTCGTTCATCTCGATGAACGAGACTTAAAGATCCGAGTCAGTAAAATGATCCAAACTTCCCATCACTACTAAAAAGCAGATAAAACCCTATTTTAATTAGCTGGCAGAGTTTTTTTTCATTTTTCAGGTCACGTTTTAATTTTTATCATGGATAGAAAAAAGGGGTCAAAGTAAAAGTTAACTGTAGTAGAAGCCACACTGCAGGACTAAGCCTTTAAAATGAATGATGAGAAGAATCTCATTGTGTATCATACTTGATTTTAGTGGTCATTAATTGACTAAATGCATGGAACATGCTTAATGTAGATATACAGGGGTTGGACAATCAACATGAAATGCCTAGTTTTGGACCATTGTTCTTGCAGAATAGTGGCCAGGTCACTACGTGATGCTGGTGGAGGAACACATTTCCTGATGCGCTCCTCCCACGCACACCAAAGTGGCTTTAATAATATTTGGATCTGGTGACCGCGCAGGCCATGGCAGATGCTCAACTTTTTTTTTTCATGGTTATCAAACCACTCTGTCACCAGTCTTGCTGTGGGTATTGGTGCATCCTGATACACAGCATAGCCTTCAGGATACAATGTTTGAACCACTGGGTCCTCTAGAAGTTCTTGGCAGTGATGCGGGCATCCCGTATTGGGCCTAGGGTATGTCAAGATATTTGCCCAAACCATCACTGATCCACTCCCATGCTTCACTCTGGGCATTTAACAGTCTGGGTCTTCTTTGGTGCTTCTCCACATCGTAACTCTCCCAGTTGTGAGACAGACAGTGAAGGTGGACTCATCAGTGAACAATATACGTTGTACATGGGCTGTGGACAAAGATTTTCACTGCTGGCACAATTAAAGCTGATGTTTGGCATTGGCACAAGTGATCAAATGTTTGGCCATAGCAGCCCGGCTATGTATATTGACCCTGTAGAGCTCCCGACGAAAAGTTTTGGTGGAAACGGAAGAGTTGAACTATTTAATTGATTTAATTTTGCTATGAGTTGGGCAGCTGTGGTTGTATGTTTTTTTAATACAATCTGGGTTAGCACCCAGACACCCCTTTCAGATAGCTTCCTACTGCATCCACTACTGTTGGATGTGGTTCGTCCTTCTTGGTGGTTTGCTGACATTACTCGATACCATAGCTCTTGATACATCGAAAAGACTTGCTCTCTTGGTCACAGATGCACTGCATCCTCTTTTAAAATCTTATATGTGTTGTGTCCATTGCAATATTTTAAGCAAAACTGTGCTATTACTCCAATTAAACCTTCACACTCTTCTCTGCAATGATGTGCTATCAATGAAGATTGGCCACCAAGCTGATCAAATTTAGCAATGAAAATTGGCCAGAGTTTGTTTCATTGTTCAACCTGTTTATAATATACATCTCTTCATCTCATTAGGTTCCTTAAACACCACTGGGATAATGTAATACTTATTTTATGATCAGATTATAGCTTGTTAATTATACTTAAGCATTAACTTTAGTTGTTCAAATGTAAAACAAGATGAAAAGATGTTTACATTTAAGCGCTGTGAGGGGAAGCGGTTTGACACTTCATGGACATTCATGGAAAAAACTGCTAAAATAAATATTCATATTTTTAAGATGTGACATGGCCCAATGTGATATGGTACAGTCCTTCTTGTCTGGTGTGTGACCCACTTTAAATTAGCTTTAAATCATGATTAAAATGTATGTTTTTTTTAACAAGGCAGATCTTAAATGCAGTACACGTAGAATGAAATGACAGTTCACTAAAAATGCTAGTGGGCCTGGCAATTTAAAATGCACAGTAACTATACATGTGGTCAATTGGCTGTCTGTAAACAAACTTGTGATCAAAGACTACAGCTTGACCCAGGATCAGTGGAATATTTCAGTATTTGCAAAATGTGTGAAATGGGGTGCACACTTTTAGAATTTATAATAATTATTTTGTTAAGTTGTGAGATCTCAACTGCCATTAATACCAGACTGTCAATACTCATAACACTCATTACTCATTAAAAAGGGACATGGGCAAGAGCTTTACATCATCACTGTGACACAGTCAGTAATGGTAAAAGAGTTGTGGCTAGCAAACAGAAGCAGTACTTTAGTCTTTTGTGTTAATTTTGGTCATGTTTAAGACTGATTTATACTTCTGCTTTGAGTGTACACATATGGTCCAGTGCAGCCTTTGCGTGGTCGCATAACCGTCAATGTGGACCTCTCAAAATGTAACAATGTCATGATGATGCATAGTGCAAGCTCTATGATTGGTTGGTTTAGTATCGCTGATAAATGTGGGCAGGGCCAAGAGCCGTGCGGACCTATTGGAGTGAGTGTTTACAAGTGTCGAGTCACATGAAGAAGCTCCAGTTGGAAACTTTTTTTTTTGTATTTACCTGTATGATTAAAGTTGTTGCACAACCGCTGGTTCCCACCTCAGAATGATCGAGTTTAAGATACTTGTACATTAAGGTAGCATTCAGAAAAAACAAAACACCCATTGAAGAAACTTGACACAGAGGAACATAAAAACTCGATGCCAGCTAGCGTTTCAGAAGTGTAATTGCAGAGCAACACAAACAGAACTCAAGTATGAATGCACAGCATCATTATCCACAGTTCATTGATGTCAGAAGAGAGTGGAAATGGTCATGCATTGATCAAATTGACAGAAGGGCAACAAATCAGCAGCAGCTACAACAGTTGTGACCAGGGCAATGTGTCAAAGCACACAATTTAATGTATCCTTCGAATTTTAGCCTGTGTAGCCAAATACCCAGCTGGACCCTCATGCTACTGATGAAGAAGTCTAATCAATCAAGATTCAAAATTATGTGAAGATTCACTAATTATCAACAGAGGCTATGGCTTATTGATGCATGTTTAGGCTTACACAGGTCAGTGCCAGTGGTTTTTATATGGTCAGTGATTTTTTGATGTTATGCCCGATTATCCCAAGAACACAATTATGGAAAGTTGGGACTAAGTGTACCCATTTTTGGCAGCTGTGTTCACTGTTAGTAATATTCATTACTAACAGGATATTGTACCATCCCAGACTGCCAGAATTATCAAGGATTTGTTCAAGGAATATTCAGATGAACTTCTGTTTATGTCTTGCACTCCAAATTCACCAGAGATGAACCCAAATGAGCATTTGTAGTTGACTATAGTATAAGGAGCTTTGCGCTAAATTACCCTTACTCTCAAGTGTACAGGAGCTGTAGGACATGCTATAGATATTATGATGCCAGGAGACCTATTTCCACCTCAGTGAATCAATGCATCATCACATTTTTCATGGGTGATTTCCTAGCTTATTAGGCAGGTGGTCATGATGTAAGGGTAGAATATTGAAATTGTTGAAATTGAAGATTATTTCCTTACATGTAAGAGCAAAATGTGCATGCTAGGTTGCAGTTGCCTGTAGTCCTTGTTGTCAGCATTGTGTGTAACAACCTTTATTGCACAATTTGGCTCAGTTGGAAAACTTAATGGGCAGATTGTCACCAGAACATACAGGACCCTATTATACACCCAGCACAATAAGGCGCAAGACGTGCATGGCGCATTATTTTCAGACCAGCGCAAGTTTAATTTTGACGTTTTGCACCATGTTGTTTAAATAGCAAATGCATTGCTCATGGGTGTTCCAGTCTAAAAAGGAGGTGCATTAAGGCGCAATGTTGGCGCACTGTTATTTTGAGGATCTGAAATAGACTGTGCCATTGACCAACTAAAAGCTGATGTAAAGTCCAACACAGAGCACGTTAGTTATGCGCTTATGCGGTAAGGGTGTCAAAATGAATTGTTTCTTTGGTGCATACACGGACTATTTGTGTCAGTTCTGTATTAGATCCTAACCAGTGATTGCGTATTAACCGCATTTATCTCATATGCACTGCTGTATGTTGTGGTAGAATACTATGGCGAGGGAGGTGAGTGCAAGTAATTAATAGACAGAAACTCTGCACAATTCACTGCGTGTTTGCTGAACAGTCATTAACCGACATTGAAGTCACAGAAGAAGCCCCTATTTCACTGCTACAGTTCTCTCTCTCTCCCCCACCGGTTTGACCTGCTAGCATGACGTTTCCTCTCCTCTCGGCTGTTATAGCAATACCTGTGGAGACACGAGCGTGTCTGCAGAGAGATTTTTATCCACCGCGTCTATCATGTGTCTGTGATTGCCGCGTCCGTTTATCAGTCAATTATCGGTGAACAGCATGAGAGCGTTAGAGCCAATCGCAGCCCTTTCTGTTGAGCGCGTGACCAGTCATAGGTGTTTTACAACTCGCTTGACAACTTTTAGAAATTAAACGGGATAATATTTACATTTGTTTATTTGCTTTAAATGCTCATGTTGTTCTGTGCATGTCCTTGAGCTTTGTTACATTCAAAAAGAGTTTTTTCTGCCAGTAGTTAAAATTAAAGGTACAGTACAAATGACTGACTGCTTGTATTAAAGGAAAAGATTGTATTATAAGCACGCCTGCATCACCATATGGGGTATAAGAATAGGATGTGTGTTTGGATATAATATATATATATTTTTGACCGAACTTCATAATTATTGTTAATTTATTCATTGGCTGTAAATTAGAACCGAATTTAGAAATAGTTTTGAAACAAATCTTTGCTCTTAACATACAAAAATAAATATGTAGGCTAATGGATGTCTTCAGTGGAGTGCGTACAACACAGTTTTTCTATCCACGAAAGTAAAGGAGTAAAGTAAAGAGGCTGAATAGTGGAGGCTCGTTTTTTATCCTCTTGCTGCAGATGGTTTGTTTAACTATTTCCTCGCAAGTGAAGCGTTCAGTTTTTCCACCTACAAAGTCTGCCGTCTAAATGGCAAATGTGCTGTGGCATGACTGAACTGACTCTTAAGGCTAATTTATACTTCTGCGTCAAGGTCACGTGTATGCTCTGGAGCAGCCTACTCGTGGTCGCCGTGGCCGTCACGGACGCTAAAGCTTACCGCTAAAAAATGTAATTAGATGTCGAAATGACGCATAGCGCAAGCTCTGCGATTGGTAGGCTTGGTCATGCTGGCGAGTGTGGGCAGAGGTAAGAGAGTGGGTCACGCTGATCACTTGTTGCAGAAGTATAAACCAGGCTTTAAAGCAGGGGTGTCCAAACTTTTTGCAAAGAGGGACAAATTTGATAGAGTGAAGATGCCCGGGGGCCAATAGTTCCTTCTGACATTTTTTTCACCACAAAAGTTGCATGAAAATACACACTGTTATAACACTATTTACATTGTCTCAATTACCTTTATTTTTCAAATGGCAATATAACCAAATATAAGCCACTCAGGCATGAACAACTCTAAACACACAATTATGCCTTTCTTTCATATCTGGAGAGTCAGATCAAATTGAACAAACTGTATAGAATACCTTACATTTCTATGAGTTTGATATCTATCTTTGCCTCATGAACATTATAAACAGGAGTTATAAGTAATGCAAAGTGGTCTGTTATCATTAAAGTTTAAAACAAGTGAATTTTGCTCATCTTCTACAAGATCTTTCAGGAAGACAAAGTTTGCATAACAACTACAGAAAGATTATATATGGCGGCAAATCAATGCCAAAACTAATCGGGCGCAGCGGTCATTTTTACACGCGAGGAGAACGTGAATCGCGAGCAAATTACAGTCCTAAGCGCGAGGAAACTACAGCTCGCGCACGCAGGAGATCTTCACACGCACGCGCGCGCTGAACTGATCCACCGCGAGGAAACGGGCCTCGCGCGCACATCATCATCTGTGCGCACAATGTACGCTCTGGCGAGCCAGGTCATGTTTGCACCACACGCGCGACCAGTTCTCTCCGCTCACTCGCTGGCTGGCTCTTCTCTGCTCGCGATTTTTGTCTTGGGGCGGGCCTTGGTTTACTTGTTATCTCTTACGCTATTGGTTACTCTCCCTTGGTTTATTTATTCTAACAGAGCTAGCGAGCCATAAATAACACATTATGAGATGGAATCTGCGGGCCGTATGAAATCTGACTGCGGGCCATGATTGGCCCGCGGGCCGGACTTTGGACATGCCTGATTTAAAGGGAATGGGAGATGAGACTTTGGTTGGTTTAATGCACATTATGCACCCATAACTCATTAAGAGAATAAGCACAACCCTGTTAGACCATGCGCCGGGGCAACAAAAAAAGACTCAGACACGCTCTAATGCTTTTGCGCCATGCCATTTAGACTTGGATCTTTAAAATAGAGCCCACATATAGCAAAATACTTACACAAGTCAATGTGCACAAAATGATATCAATAATAGTGTAATGGTCTTTTTTTTTTTTTAAACCAAGCTTTATGAGAACTCCCCATGTCTGCAGTTGGTCAACCCAACAGGTAGGCCTTTTAATAGCTTTTAATGTTGCTCTCTTCAACTGCCTACAAACTGAGTTTTCACTATCAGGTGATCCTCTTCCATTTTCATCTGAAACAAAAAGGAGTGTTTGAGGTAGAGGAGTTATCAAGACTGAAGACTCCACAGAGGGCTTCTGAGATAGAAGATTGTGTGTGTGCAGAGGGCGGTTAAAGGCTGAGCTGGGGTCATTGTGTTAGCTTGTGCTACTGAATGGTGGGATTGAGATGGTGGGAGGAGGAGTGCAGGCACAATAGTGAAGTGAGGCTTGTGTTCTTCCCTTCTTCCTGCATCTCTCCTTTTTCTTTTTTTCCCCCTCTCCCTCGCTGATCTACTGTTACCGTAGCAACGCTGCCACTTGGGCAAGCAATGCACCAGAGCCTCCGCTCACGTCCCACTTCCTGAATGGGCCTAGTTTTCTCTTCATGGCGTAGCGCTCGTGTAATACTTCTCTTCAGTCCTGGCACATGCACACACAGACACACTTTTTCCCTCTTATGTTTCACTGCATTGCGCTGAGTGTGCTTCACTGCTGTCCTAATGTGTGATGGACATTTTTGCTTTACAATGGTGTTATCAGTTAGTGAAACAATGCACCAGTGTATGCAACATATGCATTATATATTGTGTTTTTGTATGTGATGGTCTACTTTAAAAACTAATAATTAATCTAAATGAAGAATAAAAACAGTTCTCTAGTTTTACAAAAGAATAGACCTTAGGACCTGGGGTAGTGTCATATTTAATTTGTGACAAGACTAAAAATGAGTCTAGACATAGTAGTTTGTTAATTTCCTTCAACATAGTTCCTTATTTATCAAGGGTCGCCACAGCAGAATGAACCCCTAACTATTCCAGCATATGTTTTATACAGCGGATGCTCTTTCTGCTGCAACTCAGTACAGAGAACCACCCATACACTCTCACATTTATACACTCATACATTATGCTCAATTTAGTTCATCCAATTGACCTATAGTGCATGTCTTTGGACTGAACATGAACATGAACATGGGGAGGACATGCAAACTCTGCACAGAAATTCCAACTGATCCAGCCGGGACTCGAACCAGCAACCTTCTTGCTGTGAGGCAACATTGCTAACCACTAAGCCACTGTGCCACCCCTTAGAAGTAGGTAATTTAGTGGGTTTTGTTGTTTTATTTATTTTCAAAAAAACTAACAAAAACTTGTGAAAATACACGATCTAGGATATTTATATAAGGTGGGTTTATATCTGAAGTTTGCAAAAAAAAGAATTCTGCCATAATAAGGTTGTCCGTTAGACAAAATATAGATATTAAACATAATATTCAGGCTGCTTTTTAATTGAATATGGTTAGATTTTTTTTTTACCTACATATTTTTGGCCTACAAGATTTTCTGCGCTGACCTCATTGAAGCTAATTGGCTATTCTTTCAATATCATTTAAAAAAATGTCCATGACCACATTTACCAGCAATAAGTGTTTATTATTGTGATTTAACAACTTTTTTCCCTGCATATCTATGACTAGTATGTGGAAAGAATACAGGAAAATAAATTAAAACTCATTACAGGTGTATTATTCTCAAACTGATTTGATTGATATAATGTATATAATGCATACCTTTAAAGGCATAGCTTACCCTAAAATGTCATGAATTACCACTTTTTAAGTGTTTGATTTATTTTTATTAAGTTGATGTTAAAAATCTGAGATGCTTTTGTTCCTTATATGATAGACAGTTCCATTAAAAAACATGTAAAGAAACACAAACAGGTAAAATTTCAGTACAGTTAACACATATTCACTTTATATAAAACATTTTGACCATAATTTAATTCATTTATTAATTTTCCTTCAGCTTATCAGGGGTTGCCACAGTGGACTGAACTGCCAACTGTTCCGGCATATGTTTTACACAACGGATGTCCTTCCAGTTCCAACCCAGTACTGGGAAACACCTATACACTTACATTTACTAGTGCTAACCACTGAGCCACCGTGCTGCAGGATCATAATTTACTTCTAATTAATAGTAAGGCATTTGTCTTTGCAACTAAGTTTTAATTTTAAAAATAATTAAGGGATCTAGAATATAGTAATGGAGAATAAGTCACTAATATGGGCTTTGCAAGTACTAATAAATAGCAACTATGTAAAGTGAGATCTGGTCCCCATACTTAGCAACAACACTGTTAATTTAGGTTCAGTTTAAGGTTTTATTCACATTTAAATATTGATCAATGCACCTCAAGTACAGAAAATGGAAGGCACTCGCTTTACCTATTTGAACCAATCAAGTTAAGCTCTCTTGCCTTAATTAACTACTATTATGTTTCCATTGATATTCATCTTTGTGTTCTATGCTTTTTGTCCTCCAAAAGTTGATTTTTTAATATTATTCCATCACAGGTGACGTTTACATATCCGTCCCTATGTGTTAAACTTCTGACCTCAATAATATTTGAACGGCATCCAAAATCCTCAACATAGACAGTCTGTCAGCGCTTAGGAGGGAAAGCGACCCAATGTTGTTACTCGCCACTTCTAAACAACAGCAAATTCAATCAGGATGTTTTTTTGATTGATAACAAGCCCAGAGTTTTCTTCACATCATATATCTTAAACCACTGTTTATCACTCCAAGGACATGTTGGAGCAATTGGGAGACAAAAGCAGTCATTATCCCCCTCCCCCACCAGTAGTAACCCCCCACACACTCTTATGAAAAGACCGTGGCTCACACCATCATCACTGAATTCTTCAAATGATACAGGGAAAGTGGCATGTGCCAAAAGAGACACATCTGGATGGCATCCAGGTTCATAAACTATTTCCCTGTGAATCCCACTGACCCAGATTTGTTCATAAATTAGAGTGCTGCTCAGCCTTGCATGAAGTCTGCAGTGACATCTAGACATGCGTGAAATGATGAAAGTGTTCTGATGCCGTTTGTTAAATGAGCTGTGTAACAAGTGTTGACAACATGCGCTGTAAGATACTGTACATTCTAAATATGGATGTTTTTCTGTGTCCCTCATTGAACTGATACATATTCATTATAGACTTGGTTTCTGTTTCCAGTCAGTAACATCAGCTTATCCCCTAACCTGATTTTACCAAGTGGGACGTGTTCCTCGATCAACATCTATGTTGATTCTGGAACAACATTCCAATCAGACAATCAGAATCAAGGGATATGTTTACTGTTTATGTTAAGTTTAGGCTTACAGTTAGGTTCATGCATTTCTATATGATTGTTATCCAACTGTTATTCCACTCTAATTTTGGGAATAATTTATTGTTATGCTTGAGTTTAAGGATAGGGAAAAGGTTTGGATTAAATTTTCGAACAAAAATGATGTTCCAGGATCAACATAGATGTTAATCCAGGATTGCATCGTACTTGGCTACATCAGGATGTGGCAGCTCATCCAATCCCGAGTATTCATTAGTCAATATTTGAAGTGGATCAAAAACATTTATCAAAATTTTCCCAAGAAAGGAATCAGTAGTTTTGGGACAACTTTTGATCAAATGTTTTGATCCACTTCGAAGTTTGACTGTTGGATATTCCTTTTCCTTAAGATATTTCATGTTTACTGAAGTAAATATGTTGTGAATGTCATTCAAGTTGAAATGAAATGTTTGTATCTTTAAAGTATAAGTCCCTACATTCAAAAATCGGAAGGTACAGAAACATGGTACACACTAGGGCTGCTGATGTTAGGAAAAATTAATATTTTGCGATATTTTATCAATATATTTTGTGATTAAATGCATAAATATAATGCGATTAAATTTCACCAGATGACTTGAATAGCTTTTTTGTTGTACCTCATGGAAGAAGGCTTAATTTTAGGTTGATTACTATGAGAATTATTCTGCATAATAAATAATAATCAAATTACAAGAATAGATAAATACATACTGTGATTTTTATGATTTTCTTTATATAGTATTGTGGCACAGAACTTGAATAATTAAATGTAAAATATCACTGTATAGTTTTCATCATATTAATAATAAAATATAAATGATCTTTTTAATCTAAAGCTTCAAACGCTATACTTTCTTATGCTTTTCTGCTGTCCTGAAATGCTTAATAATCAATTTTTAAAAACTGGCAAGTGATAAACTTTTACTACATTATGAATAAACTTTTGAACCTGATCAACTATAATCATGACTGGAAGTTGCATTTGCTATGATGTGACTGTTGCAGCTGTGTACATTGCAGTATTGATGCTGAAACGATACTGCATATTGTGCAGCCCTAGTGCAGACAAAAAATGCAACATAATGTAACAATCTGCAATCTACTGTTTATGTGGAGCAAACTCCACCCATTGTAATTACCTTGAAATTGCATAATTAGAAGTCCATACACCTACAGCACTAGTTCAACCTCTGTTAGGACAGATTAGTCAGCTTCAAATTACACACATTTTGCATGGCAGAATAAAAAGAAACACTTCAAAAAGTTGAAGCTTCACAGAAGCCTCCAGAATGCCTTGCCCCACAGACCTGCACTGTATTTTTATTCGCTTTGACAAAGTCAGAGACAGTTTTTTGGCAGCCTGGCATGGATTACATTGATAAAGCTTTGATAAATCTGTCCACAGGTTGCCCCTACAAACAGACGACTCCCACCCCAAGTAGCAACGCCTCAGACAAGTCCAGCTCCAAAGCTTCTGAGGTTGGCGATGAGGTGGCCGGCGACTTTGTAGTTGGTGAACGTGTCTGGGTGAACGGAGTCAAGCCGGGAGTCATCGCCTACCTTGGAGAGACCCAGTTTTCCCCGGGACAGTGGGCAGGAGTGGTGCTGAATGATCTGGTTGGGAAAAACGATGGCTCTGTCAATGGTGTGCGCTACTTTGAGTGCCAGGCTTTGCAGGGCATCTTCACGCGGCCTTCTAAGCTCACTCGCCAACCCATTGGAGACGGTAGCGACGAGCAGCAGAACGCACAGCTTCAAGGTGGAGCAGGAGCTTCCGGTCAGCGTGTGGTCATGCCGCTCAGAGAAGGCATGCTCAACAGCTCTGTCAAAACCGGCAATGAGTCCGGATCCAACATGTCTGACAGTGGATCCGTGAAGAAAGGTGGAGAAAAGGACCTAAAAGTTGGAGATCGAGTGCTGGTGAGTGTTAAAAATTTCACACAGTCAGTTGGACACCAATACTCGATTAAGACAATATTCTGGTTAAGAGTCTACCATGTAAACAGTGATTTTTGATGACCTAATCTGACTAAAGTCATAATAGAACTAATCAAAAATTGAAAGGCATGTGGAGTATTCATACTTTAGTCGCATTATTGAAATGCAGTACAGACATGTAAATACCCTAATCTAACTGTTACCATTTTGTAGTACTTTTCGCTACATTTTGCAGCAGGGTGCACACATGGCAGTTCTCAGTACTTGCATCCAGTTAGCCTTGTATCCAAAGTTAGTGAATGAAACCCAATAGTATTTGACAGAAGAGGTGGCCTGTTGCATGAGAAGTTGTTTCTGCAGTCATCTGTTTGCATGTATAGTTTGAGAAATTAACTGCAGTTGAACTTAAAAACGAAATGCCCAAAATCATGTATGGTGTGATGACGAACACAAACTGTTGTTGAGTGAAACGCTGGAGGAAACTAGTGTCGAATGCCGACGTAATGACATTATTCGAACTATATACTATAAAATGTTAAATGGGCTAATGAAAGGAACATTCAAAAAGCAACTCATGTAAACACATTAATCATATAATTGTCTTATTCAAATAATTTGATTACTGATGTCCATGTAAACGTAGTCAGTGAGTATAATCCAAGGCTGCATAGTGTATACCAAGATGGTTCAATAATAAGAATGATTTCATTTGAAGTAATTTCAGTAGGAACCTGCACATTTGGGAGTTTAAGTATGAGGGTATATTTTTGTTTGTGCGCGCAAGTTGGTCCAGCTTTTTTTTGGTTAGACTTTGTTGTTGATTTAAAATTCTATTGGCAAGAATTATTGTATGTAACTGCCTACAAATATGCTTCTGCATAATGCAAATAGTTTATAATGAAGAGTAGAGAATTCTAAAAGTAAACAAAGTTCTTTGCTTGCATGTCTGCAGCTAATCTATAAGATTTTTAAAATATCATAAACATTTTGATCTTTGTGTTTGAAATCCTGAGTAAAAATGCAGTAGTGCTGCTATATATAATGTAAAGTCTGTGTGTGGGACATCTTTATGCACCGAGCTTACAGTATGAGTTTATTTTATAACTTAGTTTTATTCAGTTTAATATACTATTGTAACAATACAAATGAAAAGAAAAATAAAGCTACAATCGATACGTCATACATTCATACCATATTTTTACATCTCAATGCACTGAATTATGAATAATATTAATAATATGTAACATGGGTGACACGGTGGCTCAGGGGTTAGCACTGTCGCCTCACAGCAAAAAGGTCGCTGGTTTGAGTCCTGACTGGGCCAGTTGGCTTTTCTGTGTGGAGTTTGCACATTCTCTTTGTGTTTATATGGGTTTCTTCCGGGTGCTCCGGTTTCCCCCACAGTCCAATGACATGCGTGCTATAGGTGAATTAAATTAACTAAATTGGCCGTAGTGTATAAGTGTGCGTGTATGCAATAGTCTTTGGATGTTTCCCAGCATTGGGTTGCAGCTGGAAGGGCATCTGCTGTGTAAAACATACGCTGGATAAGTTGGCGGTTCATTCTGCTGGCGACCCCTGATGAATAAAGAGAATAAGCCGAAGGAAAATGAATGAATGAAGGAATTAATGAATTCTGTGTAATGAATAATATGTAATGTATAACAACAGTCAGGGGATGAGGATACTATTTCTGTAACAATTCCAGTTTACTCAGCTGGGGATGAGTTTATTTTCTTTATATATCAACCACTTTTTCCAGCCCTTTCTGAAAGCACCATTTTCCATCTTTAACGTAGATATAAGCTCTTCTATTTACAGTATAATTTTTGCGCCATCTACGCCTTTGTGTATTACTGTAATGTGTATTATCAGTATTTCTGATATGCCCATCCCTAAAAGTCAAGTAAAAAGCAAGTTATTATTTCGATCTGCCTGTGTCTGTCTAATGTGTGGCTTTCCTTGTGTGAGATTCCTCATGTTAGGTAATAGAAGATGCCCAATAGCTGTCTGCTTGACCATACTGTTGATTGGCTGTGGGTCGAATTGCTTTCCATTTAGTCCTAAAGCTTTTCAGGCAGTCAATATTCTTAATCAGATGGGATTACTGCTCCATAAACCATCAGCTATTGATCTCCGCTATCTACTTGACTGTCTACTTCAATCCCAGCTGTCACCTGATTGGTCTGTTCAGCGATGAACACATAAGGCTGGATACCCACTTAGACACAGACGCACATCAGTTTCTGTAAATTGCGTAGTTAAGTTTCATTAATGTTGAATGTAACCATTTTAGTTTAATTTCAGCATTTGTTATGTTAGTATCTAAGATTTTACACCAATTATGGCTGTCCCCATGGGGTTAATTTACTGTAACTGCCTTTTTGTTGAGCTGAACAGAGGGTAAAAGTTATTGACTGTGCTAATCGAACAATATGTGCTGTCAATAGAGTTCAGTTGAATTTAATCTAGTGTATTCCTAATGCAAACTCAATCATTTCACATAATACTGTGGAATTGTGTATAAGAATTATTGTATAAAATACACATTTTATATATAATTTAAAAATACTCTTCTGTTTAGTTGTATGCAGTCGTGCAATATAAAGTAACTGCATTAGAAAGATGTCAATTCCCTGTTGTTTCCCCCTACGCTCGGTGTCTTATTACCATGACTGCGCTTTAGTGCATGAAGGACCTCTCAAAGTCAGCACTTTTCCATTGTTTTCTCTTTAAAGACGTGTGAAAACGATGCTCATATATCAGCTATATGTGGGAGCCTAAGACCAGGACTCGACCCACCATTATTACATTGCTTTGCACTTTCAGGATTAAACACTTTGTAATCCACACATCAAATGGTGAACTTGATTTACTCTACTCATAAGCACAGTCGTTCCCAATTTTGAAACAAGGGCTAGACAATACATCGTTTCAGCATCGTGTGCGCATCTGCAATTGTCACATAGCAGGATATGCTACGTTGAGTTAGGATTATATTTGACCAGAAGCCATCGTTTTGTTTTTGTTTTTTTTTAGATTTTTGAACCATCATGGAGAGAAAGTTTATTATCTGCCTGTGTCTTTAAGGTCTGTGACTTTGTAAAAAAGACAGTTTAAAGCAGTGGTTCTCAACTGGTTTGGCCATGGAACCCACATTTTTACATGGTCATCAAGTCGCGACCCAAATTTTTAGGAACTATATTTTAATTTTAGGAATTATAATGAATTAATTTGTATTTATTTGTTAACATACACAAGTAGTGAAAGAAAAATCATGAGAAAATCACCAAGGCTTACAAATAAACAATTTTTTTTATTGATTTCATTGGACAAAATGTATCAAATTATGCAAATATTACAAAGTACGATTGCTGACTGACTGATAAAAGTCCGGTTTGAGCATTTCAAAATAAAAGTCCGGTATGAACATTTCAAAATAAAAGTCCGGTATGAGCATTTCAAAATAAAAGTCCGGTATGAACATTTCAATATAAAAGTCCGCTAAATAAGTTAAAAACTAATGTTTTACACACAATCCGCAACCCACTATTGGGTCGCAACCCACCAGTTGAGAAACACTGGTTTAAAGCATACACACTTAAGAAACTGAACCATTTGTAACTTTCCCTTTGAATTCCAGTGGTAAATTTTCTCTGGTCAAATGAAGAATTAGATCTTTATCTCGATCATTGTGTATCTGTGCGATAATGGTGCGGGGTCTTTGTCCCTTAGACGGCTTGGGAAGTAAAGTCCGGTGTGCTTTATCAATTTTCACAGGTTTTAGAAAGTTGTCTTTACTAAAGAGCTCCGTACTCAGGTCTGAAATAAACACTTGTGGGGCGTTCCCGCTCATCATCTTTACTTATTCTGATGAATTTGAGGTTCAGTCTACGGGAATGTCCTTCCAGGTCATTCAGTTTGGCCCAGAGAGATTTATTTTCTGCGTGCAAATCTTCACACTTTTTTCAATCTCTCCTAGTAGTGAATCCGTTCCATTCAGAGCTCCTTCTATCTTCACCATATTTTGTTGATGCCGGCTTGCTCCACTTGCATATTAAATCTGTGTGGCGTCTAAGGCATCCAGATGAACAGTTAAAGCAGTCGTTTTATCCTCAATCCACTTTTTCTGATCATCTCCTTGAGAACTGATCACGCCAAGAGTTGATTTTAGATTTCCTTGTGAGAAAGAGTCACCTGCGTTTACGTCCTCCTTAACAGCTGCCACTTTTGAAGTTTTTTTTAGTCGCCATTTTCAGCTGACGAAAGAATTCATGAAGTAACGACATTTTTACTTAAATTTCACAGCGAGCTCAAGAGACCTGACGTTAAATACCTTACAAAGACGCCACTATCATTTAAGAAGTGGATAAATGCTACTTTACGTACAAAAACATTCCAAATATAGTGTGACAGGAGAAGAGCTCAAAGAAAAGCGACTACTCCATAGGACTGCATTATTAATCGGAAAAAGATTGTGATCTCAATTCGACCCTACACACAATCTTAATTCAGCTTTTCTACGATTCAGCCAATTATATTTTTAAGGTCAGGAGAGAAGCATAAAGGCGGTCACTCAAGTCTTCACATGGTTTTAGTCTTTACATTTGCTCAGCAATGTGGACACCTCCAAATGGTGCTGAAAGAAATCGTAATGTCAGATTTTTCCAATAATGTGCAGCCCTGTTACATGCCATTTTCAACACTTATTGGACCGAGGAGGAGGATGCTTGGGAGTGATAATGTAAAATATTATAGATACTGAATGAATTAAGCTGTGTATGACTGTGTATGTTTGCAGTCACAGAGTTCACGAGTCTCCTATTAGTTGTACCTTCTGACCATAAAATCTGAGTTTGGAGTTCATGGCATAATGTTATTAGTGAATTTTATATTCATTTTACACTTACAGCACCCTGTTTCAAGGGAGCAATACAAAACACTAAATCTAAATCACTATACAGCCAAACGTTTACAAGATTTTTTAAATTTATTGCACAAACAGGTACAAAAAGGTACAGTAGGTATTGAGCAAAACTTTCGGCTGCAGTTTTAACAAAGTATATTAACAGATATATTAATTGTTTTAGTAATGATATGTTTTTGGTGATCTCAAATCACTTAGGGTTGTTGTTTGTTGTCTTTGCAGTCATGACAGGTTTGCTAAATCACTGTCTGTCGTTATATGGTGCTTAATGTAAAACTGAAATACCCATGTACACAAGATGATGCTGAGCAACATTACGCTTTTGGCATACTTGTTACACAGAAGAAAAAGTCTCCTTCACAGTTTATTTTGTGTATGAACCACATAAGGTTTTCCACTTGTTTAACCTTCTCCACTACAGCAAATAAATACCTGGTCAAAAGTTACAAGCCATTAAAAAAAATTAAATGATACTCACCGTGGAATCCATGATCTGGAATTGAATTGAATTCAATGCTCTGCTAAACTGTTATGTGGTTGAGCACCACCAAGTTGTGTTTTACTGTTACTTCAGCAGCTTAGATGCATGAACAAAAGTGCCAATCTCATCGGTCAGTCAGATTTATAAAAAAATAATTGCCGTTTGTTTTGTCTTTCAATCAAGAAAAGGCAAATTAGCCTTTAGAATGACAGGAAGTGAAGTGGGAGAGAGTGGAATAGGATCAGGAACAGTCCACGAGCTGGGATTCGAACTCGAGATGATGGTTTTGTTAAATGTCAGCACACTAACCACTAGGCTAATGGGCCAATAGGTTGACTGAGATTTTAATATGGTGCAACAAATAAAACAAACAAACAAAAAAACAAACAAACCTGATGCCTTTAAAAAAAGAAAAGAAAAAGAAATTCTGCCATTTTACGCGTCGCTCACAGTATGTACACATTATAAACGGCAGCGGTTTTCACATTTGATAGTAATCCCAGTGAGCGTTTAAGACATATATAAAAATTATTTAAATATTCAGATTTTATTCAAATGAAACATTGTCATTCATAATTTCATTCAAGTCGATCATCATAGTCATGTGTAAAAGCATGAATATTTTAACATATTGAGATTTAAACAATGTGCGCATTCTACACTTTTACTGTGAATAATTACAATTATACACTGTGAATTATATGTGTGAGTTATATGCATTTTTCCCCCCATAAACTAAAATTCATTCATTAATTCATTTTCTTTTTTGGCCTAGTCCCTTTATTAATCTGGGGTCGCCACAGCGGAATGAACCACTTATAAACTAAAATATGAAATAAATGTTTATGTTAAATGTATATTAAAACAACTAAATATGTTTGGTTCAATGAGGCCGCATAAGTATTACACAAATATGTAATGCATGTCTCATTGATCCAAATACATGTATGTATGTATGTGTACGTTTTCATTGTTTTAGGAAAGATTATAGAGTTCTGACCTACAGTAACCTAACCTGTGACCCCCTTTTTTTCCTTATATAAAATGGTGAGTTTCACTAAACAGTGACAAGTTGACTAATAATTACAGTATTTGGTCAAGAAAGATCATCAGAATCAGAATCAGTTTTATTGCCAAGTGTGCTTCACACACAAGGAATTTGCTTTGGCTACAAAAGTCTCCAGTGTACATAAAGTGACAAGTGACAACACAGAATAAATATTAAAAATAAAAAGACGATAGACATTAAACAGAGATGCAGTCAGTCCAAAAAGATCTGGATGTTAAAATTTATGTACAGATTTGTTATAAATATACAGGTTATAAGCTGCTGTGTACAAATGCGTAAGTATTGCATCGTATATTGTTATAAGGTGCTGTGTACAAATGCGTAAGGAGAAGTATTGCATCGTATATTGTTATAAGGTGCTGTGCACAAGTGCGAATGAGAAAGTATTGCACATTTATTGCACAACAGGAGAATATTTAACTGTTCATGAGGTAGATGGCTTGAGAAAAGAAACTTTTCCTGTGTCTGGCTGTTTTCGTGCTCGGTGCTCTGTAGCGCCAGCCAGACGGTTGCAGTTCAAACAGGAAGTGTGCTGGGTGCGAGGTTTCCAGGGTGATGTTGCGAGCCCTTTTACTCATTCGGGAAAAGTACAGTTCTTGAAGTGTAGGAAGGGTAGTGCCAGTTATTCGTTCAGCAGTCCGGACTATTCGCTGTAGTCTACGGAGGTTGGTTTTGGCAGCTGAGCCGAACCAGACGGTGATTGAAGAGCAGAGGATGGACTGGATGACAGCTGAGTAGAACTGCACGAGCAGCTCCTGTGGCAGGTTGAACTTCCTCAGCTGACGGAGGAAGTACAGTCTCTGCTGGGCTTTCTTCACAATAGAGTCTATGTGAGTGTCCCACTTCAGATCCTGAGAGATGGTGGTGCCCAGGAACCTGAATGACTCCACTGCAGCCACAGTGCTGTTCATGATGGTGAGTGGGGGGAGTGCAGGAGGGTTTCTCCTAAAGTCGACTATCATCTCCACCGTTTTGAGCGTGTTTAGCTCCAGGTTGTTGTATCTGCACCATAAAGCCAGCCGCTCCACCTCCTGTCTGTATGCAGACTTGTCACCGTTCCGGATAAGGCCGATAACAGTAGTGTCGTCCGCAAACTTTAGGAACTTGATGGAGGGGTCTTTTGCGGTGCATGCTTACTGTTTTACTGATTAACTTCCAAATGCAAGCACAGACTTCTATTAAAATATGCACTTTACTTTTAGGCATCATGTAGATACTAACACATAATTTCAAGAACAAAAGTGTCTTCATTTTATTGCACAGCCCTATATATCTCAGAATTTTGAATAACTATAAAGCTAAATAATAAATCAAAGCTTTTTAATCATCAAAACAATAATTTGTTGCAGCTAAAGTCCACAGAACATCTAATGGGTACTGTCGCAGTAAAGCATGACCAGGTTTTTACTCTGGTGTTATTGAGCAGACTTGTGAATGTGCCTCGGTCAGCTCAGACAGTCCGTCAAAGGAGCTGGAAGGTGGATCAAGTCACTGCCAAGTCGAGGCTTATGCTGACTGATTGTGGATCTGCGGCACAGCGACTGATAGAGATTGAGAGAGGAGACCGTCTGACTCAGCTTTCTCCACTGCTCAGCGCTCATCTCTGTGCTGCGCTCATATGTTCTGCGCAATTTATTGTTCTTCTTCTAGCACCCAGAAGCACTGTAAGAGAAAAAGCAGCATTGTTCCAGAATGACTTGGAAGCTTTTGCCAAAGTGTGTCTGACATGTGTTTTTTTCACCCTCATAAATTGCTGCTGTTTTGGTTTGGGATGTCAGAACTGCAGCGAGATGACATGATAATGTAAATATTGCACATCTGGAACGTTCCACTCAGGAATGTTTGTGTTATCACCTTATCCACACTGAAATGCACTGCGGCTCATCTGCCACGTCAGTTACACACACACATACACTGACACACAGACTCGGTCACTGGCAGGAGGATGTGATGTGTCTGTCTGAATATATTATCTTCCGGACGCTCTCCTTTCTAATGCCAAACTGCAGATGTGGCAGATGAAGAACGTCCCGCAGTGCTCAAAATACCTCTTTATGAACCTGTGAAAACAGAAAATCGATTCATTTCAGCCCCGAATTTTGTTCTTATGCTATTTTTTTTATAAAAAGGGACGATAAGGTTTGACAAACTAAAAGAAGGAAAAATAATTTACTTTTTTCAGAAATATTTGCAGATGTTTACACATTTGTAAGGAAGAATTAGAATAATATTTATATACAATGCACTGCATAGAGTATTTAATTAATTCATGTTATTTACAATTGAAAATATGGTTCAAAACAACATTAAATCAATTTATCTTATATTTAGAGACTAAAATAGTCTCTTGGATGACATATTAGCAACACATTTATATATAAAATATTTATGCTAACTAATATATACCATAAGTTTATTTCTATTGGATCCTGTAAGTCATGATACATGTGTAGCCTACTTACTATAGGGTTAGGATTACAGGTTTATTTAGGGTTATTTCGTATTTTATGCATAATATACTGTTATACTTAACTCTTAAATAACAGAAAATGTCAAAATTAATCCATATTTTTGTGCTATAAGTTTTACAACCAAACCAGACAAGCAGTCTGGTCAAGTGGGTAGCACAATCGCCTCACGGCAAGAAGGTCGCTGGTTCTAGCCTCGGCAGGGTTTGCATGTTCTCCCCATGTTCGCGTGGGTTTCATCCGGGTGCGTGGTTTCCCCCACAGTTCAAGGACATGTGGTATAGGTGAATTGGGTAAGCTAAAATTGTCCGTAGTGTTTGTGTGTGTGAATGAGTGTGTATGGATGTCTCCCTGTGATGGGTTGCAGCTGGAAGTGCATTCACTGTGTAAAACATATGCTGGATAAGTTGGTGGTTCATTCTGCTGTGATGACCCCAGATTAGTAAAGGGCCAAAAAGAAAACAAATTAATATTTATAATATTATATTTAATACTTTTATATTTTCCACATATTTCTTGTGCCTTGGACTGATTTTTGTTATATATTATTGTTATATATTTTCGTATATGCTGGAATAGTTGGTGGTTCATTCCACTGTGGCCTGAGAAATAAGGGACTAAGCCGAAGAAAAATGAATAATATTGATAAAATGGACCACTTAAACAAACACAGGGAAAACATGCGAACTCCACACATAAATGCCAACTGGCCCAGCTGGAACTCGAACCAGCGATCTTCTTGCTGTGAGGCAACAGTGCTCACCACTGAGCCACTGTGCCGCCTTATTAATATTATATATTTTATATTTATTATAGGCAAGTTGACTTTTTTTGTCTGTTTATTAAACTTTTACCAAAATAACTGGACAGTTATACAGAAAAAAATATGTAAACAAATATTATTCCCTACCCATCCCTCATATAAAAAGTAAATTACCATTACACACACACACACACACGTTTGTTTTTGTGAAAAGTGGGTATATTACATAGGTTTCCATTCATTTGATAATGCTCAAATCGTTTATTGT
This sequence comes from Danio albolineatus, assembly GCA_903798035.1. Taxonomy (NCBI): domain Eukaryota; kingdom Metazoa; phylum Chordata; class Actinopteri; order Cypriniformes; family Danionidae; genus Danio; species Danio albolineatus. The sequence goes on along the minus strand of CAIGQQ010011877.1, from coordinate 938,691 downwards.
GTTACCCTCACCCCACCCTACCCCTAAACCCAACCAACACAGCTTTACTTTTTGAAAAAACTCATTTTGTGGGATTTATAAGCTTTTTGAGAAATGAGGATGTCAGCAATGCCCTCATAACTCACCTCCTTTTTGTAATACCTGTGTCATACCTATGTTATTATACAGATTTGTGTCCTGACATGTCACAAAACACATACACACACAAAATAAAATAAAATTGGAAAAATAAAAATTAATCAAAACAGTAAACGCATAGTGTCAATTATGTATGAAATATATATTGGATTTTTTTACATTAGAAGGGACCAAGTACAAAGTACACACCAACAAACTGAAGTGGACTTTCAAAAGAAAATGTGCATGCTCTGTACAATCAAGAATATTTTTACTCGCACTTGCATGCAGGCCTGTGATTATTGGCACCCTATGTTGTCCAACTGGTCCACACTAGCTTGTTCTGGCCAAGAACTGCCCATGAGTTCATATTACAAACAGGTAAATAAACCATTCACAGTCAAGTTTGTCTTTACATGCCATTTAGGGGAGGATAAATCTGAAATTAGAATTACAGTGTGGGAACGAAAAGCTCAAATAGTTGTGAAGAAGTCTCTGCAAACAGATTAACAAACAAAAGCTTTGAATTTCCAGGTGGACTGACAAAAGTTCCAGTGGTGCTCAAGCCGACCAATCATATTGGAGGTTTTGAAATGTGCAGTTCTTGCCTGCAATATGCATCAGACGGTCAGTGGGTGGTACGTGCTGTTTAAGCTGAGAGTAGGGTTTCTGCAAAAATGACAGCAGCTGCAAACGAGCATTTTGTGTTTTTATTCCATTTAAGTAGATGCCAGATTAAAAACATAAATTGTGGACATGACTGCAAGGCACACGTGTTAATGCTGTTATGTAGTCCATTGTTTGCATATCTCTTCCATCACACTCTTTGGCTAAACCTCAAAATCTCATGAAAAGCTCTCTGTGTTTATCATTGTCTGGGAGGTACGATTGTTTGTGTGTGTAGATTTTTTTTTCTCTCTTGAATTTCGAGACATGCTTTTGATCCTCTAGCAAAAGAACATGACTTTCATTAGTTCTTTGTTTTATCTGCTGCTGTTCCTTTATTTCTTGCGGACACTGTGTAATGGCTCTAGGACTTGGAATTTGTGTCCAAGGATGGATGCTGTTTTGCTTTCTCATTTTCAGTTTTTCTGTGTCATATGATTCAGCATTTGCTTGCAACCCTCTGTAGGGAATTGCAGTTTTAACCCAAAAATGACCAGTATGTCAGATTAAGAAGAGCCGGAGTCAGAGATTCAAATAAATATAGTTTACTGAAGATAGTTTGTAGTTTCATCAGCAGAAGCCAGCTTCAACACTTGCGATGAGGTTGTAGGCCATGGGTGTGTGCATACATGTACTTAAAGTACATATCATGCACTTGTGAAGTATAAGTTGGCAGTTCATTCCGCTGTGGTGACCCCAGATTAATAAAGGGACTAGGCCGAAACGAAAATGACGTTTGTTTTACACTTTATATTGTGGACCGTTCCTGTGGAGTAACCATGTAACTACACTATTATTAAAGTGTTGCATAGAAGATATTTCTACAAGTTACACAGTAATTTGCGACCATTTTACACTTTATTTTAAGTGGACAGTTCCTGTGGATTTACCATGTAAGTACACTGGTATCACAAGGTGAAACCTTCTAATGCAGCATTAGTTCTGCCATACAGTGTTCTCAAGTACATGATCTGCAAACAGGTGTGGAAGTGGGAAAACATCTGCAAGTACATATTGTTGTTACACAATGCACTTACATAATTCTTTTTACAGATGTGTACTAGTGTTGTTACCAATGTCCTGTTACACATTTGTACTTACAAATACTATTCAGTGGGTTGTTACATGAGTGTAGTTACACCAGTGTTACACAAGTAAATACTATGTACCAGTGTGTACATACACTATAGTTACGCACTACTTACACATCTAATTACCATGTAAGCAGATTTGTTAAGCGGTGACATTCTGTTGCATATTATAAGATGCATCAGTAAATGCACCAAAAGCAAAACGAAAAAGCACTTCTTATTTCACTAGCTTATTCAACTATTACTCAGCTCAGCTCAAAAGAAGAGACTGCGAGAGCTAGAGTGAATGCAAACCACAAATTAAACTACTTTAAGGCCAAATTAAACTGTCATTCTCGACAACAATGGTGTGTAAAACAGCTGAAACATTGTGCAACAACAGTCAGGCTATATATTGCTTTAAGATCCGCAAATCAGCTAATATTACTATGTGTTTTACAGTAGTAATGGACAAGAACCACTGGGAGAAATGTTTTATTGTATTACATTTGTATTGTAATATAATTACTGTATTTTTGTTGTCAAATTAGTTGTTCTTTCGTATTTGTACTAAATGTCTCTTGTGTGTGTGTGTGTGTTTTTAAAACAATCATAAACATAACGTTAGGCTACTTGTTTTACAATGGTTGTGAAGTTGTTATACTTGTGCATCTACAAATGTAGAAGAAATGTTCTAGTTTTTAAAAAGCTAATGAAAATTAATTTAGATCTGGATCTATCACTTCTAAACTCAATCTACTGTCAAATGTGAATTTCTGAGACAAAACACATAATGTTACTGATTTATTAATAATATATTTATTATTGAATGTACAATTCATATTATTTAGTCATACTGAAAGAATACTTGACAGAAATACAAAAAAAAAAGACACAAATACGGATCACATTCTTTTTGGAGAGGGTGTAGATTCTTAAATCATAATGATTTTAGCAGGTGACCTTGAGATTCTTATTCCGTTTACATTCCTGTATGTGAGTTCATGCATAATTTAGCAGTACAGCTATGAATGTGACCTGAGCCTTGTCTTACAGCAGTGCTCAACACTTTCATTGTGGCTGCTGTGAATGTGTGTGTAAAATGAATGCATGATTCAAAAGCCAACAAAAATGTCTGATACGCACCTCCTTGTTTTAGAAGCACACAATAAGCTTTCTTATGTGTAGTTGCGCCATCACTAATGAATAGTCTGTGACCTCCTTTTTCCCCCAGTGATGGGTTGATGAATGTAGGCCAGTTCATCCAGCATAACAGCCATTCCCAGCTACATCGCAGCACCGGCTGCCTGAATTTTCACCTCTAAACTGCTGACATGCAGTAAACATTTTAGATAGACCTTCAGAAGTCATGCATCTACACCTCACACACACACATGCAAAAGTCTACACATCCCTGTTAGAATGCCGCTTTTCTGTGATGTAAAATATGACATTACTATAAATAGTTTCAGTATTTTTCCACCTTTATTGTAAAATTTAATCTGTAAAACTCAATTAAAATTGAAATGCTGAAAATATTTTGGGGTTGAGGAAGAAACACTAAAGAAACTAAAATAATGTGGTTGCATAAGTTTGCACACACTGTTATATGGGGGATTTCTAATGTTCAGAATTAAGCAATCACATTCAAACTTATTCTAAATAGATTTCAGAACACACTTGCTCTTATTTTAAGTGCCTTTAATATAACCCAAAATAAAGTTTAGCGGTTCTAGTTGGCTTTTCTTGACATTTTCTTAGTCGCATCTTATAGCAAAAGTCTGCAGAGAGTATCTAGAACATCAGAGGGATCTCAATGTTAATGGGTTTAAGTCTGGATAAGGGTACAGAATAGTCAGGGCTTTAGATATACCATAGAACACGGTGAAAACAGTCCTCATCAAGTAGGTAAAATCTGGTGCAACAGTTATTATATTCAAGAACTTCATCTTCCTTCAATGAAAAGACACTGGTCAGTGAAGCTACCAAGTTACAGATATAAAATATATCCCAAGTAAGTAACAGGAAAAGAACATTTAAATATGAAAACATCAATATATGGAAACATTTTAAGGAAAGATCACAATGTTTTTAATAAAAAAAAATACAAACTATGAACAATTACAATTCTTGTATAAGTATCGAGGGATCACTTCTTGTTACAGATATAAAGCAATTGGCAACACTGCCAGTCAAAAATTCATTTTGTGGTAACGATATATAAAGTCATACTTCGCAGGCATGTTGTTATTTTTATTAAAGGTGATAACAAATCTGAAATTATTTATCTTTTTCCTTTATTTTTTTGTTTTTAATTTTCAGAAACCTGCCATTTTGACAGGGGTTTGTAGATTTTTATTATAACCACTGTGTGTATTATTAAGCACATATTATTCCTTAAAATTATTCAGCAATAAATCACAGGAAATACATTCAAATATTTATACAAAAAAAAAAATGTTTTTACAGAATCCCGATTTGGCCAAAAATATAAATTTCAATCAATTGAACATTTTACCTCGAATACAATTAATGAACAAGTGTTTTGTTAAAAAAAAATTGTACAGTAAATACGCTCCTATATTACAAGTGAGAGATTTCTAAATCCAAAATGCATTACTTGATTAATAATAAATTAAATAATTGAAGGAAACACAAACTATCTACTATGGATGAGTACTTATTGAACATCAACTTTGAAAACTGAAATTAAAGCACTCATTGACTAAAGCCAGTCGTCAGGTGTTTTTTATAAAAAAAGTGAAAATAAGTAACTTTCAAATTATTTTGGAAACAAAATAAATGATATAAAAAATATATATTAAAAGTGTAAAATAAGCAGTATTTCTTCTAAATAAACTACTAACTCTCAATATTTTAAACAGTGCATTTCTTTCATCTTCTGTAAACAAATATTTTAATGTAAATAATAATTTTAATATAATGAAAAAAAAAAATGCTGTCTCAAGGCATCTCTGGCGCAGCTTCAGATAATCGTCAATGTAGTGCAAAGTAAGTCTCAAGAATGGGTCCATACTTGACCAGAGATCAGAAGTGGTGAGAGCGGGGTCACATGAAAAATCAACCTGGAAAAATTAGATAGATTATAGTTTCTGAATGTCGATTTAGATTACTTTGATTAATCACTCAACCCTAAAAAGTAGTCACATTAACCTTTCACTGAAAGGTTATCAGTGGCTGAAAAACACTAGCTGTGCATATACCTCATTATTATAATCCTGATACTATCCTGCTTTGTTGCTCCATTTTTTTGCCACTATGTACTCTGTAAAAATGCTGGGTTCCACACAATTCCTTCATGTTTTTCCAAAACAAATCAATAAAGTTAACTTAATCATTTTTGCAAATTTAAGTGGATTGAACATAAAGCAATTAAGTTGTCCAAAAAAACGTATGAATCGCATTGTTTCAACTCATTTTAAATAAGTAGTTTGAACAAGCAGCAAAACTAATTTTTTTTTTTAGTGTACCACTAAGCCTCCTCTTCTCTCTTCTCAGGTTGGCGGCACTAAAACCGGAGTAGTGCGTTATGTGGGAGAAACTGACTTTGCCAAGGGCGAGTGGTGTGGAGTGGAGCTGGACGAGCCGTTAGGGAAAAACGATGGAGCTGTAGCTGGAACCAGGTACATCATTAGTCTTTCACCAGACTTCATGCCCTGTCTTTAGCAGCTCCCTCTGTGGCCTTCAACACTAATAGCTTTCATTGTTTCATGCCTCTTTTAAAGAGGTTTGATGACTATTTAGTATGTTAATTGGATATCTCAGTTGTAGTGCAGAATACGGTATGGAATCAATATGGAACTTCTTTATTGTCGGAAAGGAGCGATTATAACTTTTTTTACTCAGGTCAGTCAAGATGTAGGTGACTAACGGAGCACAAATCTCATGATTCGGACCACATTATGTTTTTTTAGCCACGGATCTGACCGTTTTTCAAATCAGCCAAAATGTCATTTGCTTTCCATTTATTACAAAAACAACGCTGCAAGAAACATTTGGTTTTAACAAACAGAACTCAGAACCTGTAATTTTATTGAAAATAAAATGAAGATATATTCAGCTGAATAACAATAAAATGTCAAATATTCAGTACTGTGAAAAAATCACTGTTACTACTACTTTTACTGAAAACACTAAATCTATAAATATAACATTATAATTTGGACAACCCATATGTATTTTTAGTCTCATTTTCAGTAAATGATTCAGTTATTTACTCATTTATTCATGTTTCATTGCAAGATGGATCATTTTTGTAGAATTATTCAGTGACTTTTTTGATGGCTGGTTGTGCCACCTATTGGTTAAATAATGATAATTGCTGCCTACAACTTTCATTTTTGAGCATCAAGTTAAATGCAAATGATGGTGATTTTAATCTTAACCATATACATCAGTGGTTTTATCTAAGCTATAAACCGTTATCCTAATACTTCTGTGTTATTTGACTGTTTGTAACTTTATAACTAACTCAAAAGACTAAAGACTGAATCTCTTTCTTGATTTTTGTGTTTTTCAAACACAGATTTGAATGCAGTGATTCGAAGGATTAATAAACATATGCAAATCACCATCATTTATAATTGATGTTGCGTGGGCATTAAGATCCCGATCTTTTAATGATGTATTGTGCAGCTTACACTGAACGCATTAAAGCAGGCTAAAAAAGGTATTGACAGAAAACACCTTTAATAACCTAAGAAACCCACCACATCCCAAATAACCTACCACAACTTTTTCCCTCATCATTATATTTTGCTGGAAAGCCTACATGCTTTCATACATGTCATTTGAATGACACAAGAGGCAATCTCTCGTCTCTCGTTACAAATTTAGCATGCTGATAATGAGCTCTCTATAAATACATCCTAGTCTTGTTCACCAACATACAAGTACATTTTTTTTTTGAAAGCTTTAAAAACATTTGTCGACATCTAGTACATTTCACTGCATCCCAATTCAAACAATTGCTGATGTGGAAACTCACACCTTGCATAGTTGTTCAGGGAAGTGATGTCACATAATGGAAGTTTGCAAATGCAGGTTCATGGTGACCCTTTAGTGCTAAAAGGCTACAACTATGATAGTTCGATTTACATGCTGAGCTGAAGTTAAACCTCTGCTGTCTTCTCACTAAAGAAACAAGGATGATTGATCTCCAAACAGGAATAAACAGCTCCATGGATACTCATTATTTGTTGACATTTGGCTGTTTGGATTTACTACATCATGCAGTTTGTTTTGATAATGAAAGCCGGATCTGCCTGTGTTTAGTTTAAATGAGAAAAGAAACAAGAGACAGCAAGGGATTAAAATAGATCTTTATTCACTACCATTCAAAAGTTTGCAGTTTTTAATTTTTTAATGTTTGGAAAGAGCACAATCGCCTTACAGCAAGAAGGTCCCTGGTTCGAGCCTCAGCTTGGTCAGTTGTCATTTCTGTGTGGAGTTTGCATGTTCTCCCGTGTTCACATGGGTTTCCTCCAGGTGCTCCGGTTTCCCCCACAAGTCCAAAGACATGCACTATAGGTGAATTGGGTAAGCTAAATTGGCCCTAGTGTATATGTGTGAATGAGTGCGTATGGATGTTTCCCAGTGATGGGTTGCAGCTGGAAGGGCATGCGCTGCGTAAAATACATGCTGGATAAGTTGGCAGTTCATTCCACTGTGGTGACCCGGATTAATAAAGGGACTAAGCCGAAAAGAAAATGAATGACTGAATGTTTTGAAAGAAGCGTCTTACAATACATTTTAAAATGTGTTTATGCATGCAAAGCTGAGTTTTTTTAAGCAGCTTTTCTTCAGTCTTCAGTGTCATCTGTTCAATAATATGCTCAAGAAACAAATTTTAACCATAACATTTGTAAATTATCATAATGCTTAATTTTATCAACTTAATTTTTAAAATTGTTTATCTGTTTATACACAGAATTATGTAGAGAGTAATGAAGAGGAAAGTCCTACAGAAAACCATCCACTCTGTGTGTTTTTAAATGTGCAAATGCTAACCTTGCGTACACGGCATTTCAGCTATTTCCTTCCTCGCTTCCTTTATTCTCTGTGTGTACCCTTAGATATTTTCAGTGCCCACCCAAGTTTGGCCTCTTTGCTCCAATCCACAAGGTGATTCGCATCGGCTTCCCGTCCACCAGTCCAGCTAAAGCTAAGAAGAGCAAGCGCATGGCGATGGGTGTGTCGTCTCTGGCCCACAGCCCCTCCAGCTCCTCCATCAGCTCTGTCAGCTCTGTGGCGTCCAGCGTTGGAGGCCGTCCCAGCCGCACTGGCCTGGTAAGAGACCTAATAATCCCCCTTTTACTGGCTGGCGCTGTCCCAAGATTGTATTTGTGACTTTTTCAGCTTGAAATACCTCCAAAAATGTTTTATAGAATGCTGTTGATGTCCAGTTTGAATAGAAAGTAAAAGTACATTTTGTATATGTGCATCTCTTTAATTGCATATGAGGCACTATACTCCCGCCCCTTTCCCAGGGAAAGGTGAAGTCTTTACATGCTGTGTTTCAGAGAATTACAGCTTAGAATAGCCCCAAAACTAATTTATTATTAAATGCTGTTAATGTCCAATTTAAATAGAAAGTAAAAGCCCATTTTGACTGTGTGTGTCTCTTTAAATGCAAATGAGGCACTGCTCCCACCCCTTTCCCAGGGTAAGGTGGAGTCTTTACAGTTTGTGTTAGATGCTCTCTAGACAAGATCTCTCTTTTCTTTATGACTGTCACACTCACGTCACATTGCAGTTCATGTTTATAATTTTCATGAGTTTACAGCCTTGTCATTTTTAACTCCTGTTATACTGTTTTCTGAGTGCATGCAGAGAAATCCAGCTGTTAGATGGCACATGCTGTGTAAGTAACATTCTCCTTGGCAGTTTATTGCGCATAATAAACTGTCAAATACACACAAGATTGTATCAAAAACATACAAAGTTCACCTAAACCCAGCTGGGTATGTCTGTAAGGGAAAGGTTTAAAATAACAGCACAATATACAGTATCTACAGCTGTTTATGCTGTTAATATGAATGAAACGACGGAATAACTTTAGTGTAATAAGAGTAAATTTCTTTTAATTGCAGCGATTTTTCCTATTTGATGCTAATTGGACAGATTTGGGTTTATTTTTACACCCAAATGTATAGTATAAAAAGCAGCAGGTGGATTTTTACCATAAGATAGTTGTTTACACCTATATTGTGGACATCATCAGTGTTCAGACATCTTATAAAAGTGACTTTTAAATAATAGGTCCCCCTTAAAAAACTTAGACAAAAGTGCAGAATCTCCTGTTTTGTCACCATCTCGAGGGATTATTATAACATGTATTTTCACTTTGTTTCTTTTCACCTAATCCTTGTGATTTTTTCATTTCATTCTTTGCTAAGGGGGTAAAAGTACTTTTGAAAAATGTTTTGAGTGGTATCCTGAACATCAGGATGCTACCCACATTGCTGAAAGTGCAGTTTAGAAGAATGTGTAAATTTGTGCTCACACTCCAATTTTATCAACAAAATAAAAACAACTCAAAAATATATAGGTCAGTAAAGAGTTGAATTAAAGCAGTTAAGTCATTGTTTACTCACCCTTTACTTGTTTTAAACCTGTTTGTCTTTCTTTCTTCTGCTGAATACTAGAGAAGATATTTTGAAGAAAGATGGAAACCAGTAACCATTGTCCTCCATTGTACTTGTTTTCCCTACTATGTAAGTCAGTGGTTATAAGTTCTTCAAAATTCTTCAAAATATCTTCTTTCGTGTTCAGCAGAATAAAGAAACTCGTAACGGCTTGTATCCACTTAATGGCCAGTAAATAGTGATTAAATTGGCATTTTAAACTATCTCTATATAAAGAAAGCATTGCATAATTGTGATGCGGATGTTGCACCGGCATTGCAGTACTCTACTTTTAGACATTACAGTTATTTATATAGGACTATAAAATAAATAGCTTTAAAGCAGCTTCTCCAACTTTTTCTTCCATTCTTCACTTTGGAAGTGGGAAAGGCTTCTGAGTAACTTTAATAAACTGGGATTTCAAATACAATTTTATTGAAATAACGTCACATTTTTTTTGTTGTTTAAAAAACATGACATCAGATAACAATGTTTCTTTTTGCCACTTTTCAACTGTATGCAAAGAAACAAACTATTTTTAACCATATTGGTTTCAAGTAGCCTGTTTAGTAGTACGTAACTTCTCTAAATGACGTAGGCTTTATGCTTCCATGCTCAGTTCATGTTCACTTTTAGGATGAGATCTTTATTTTGTTTTCAGTTGTGCAACAGAATTTGTTCTTTTCTTTCAATGTCACAAACTTCACAATCATCTTCACTTCATCTCCACAATAATGTATTTGTACTGCTTCAATCACCATTCTGATGTTAAATCATTCTCGCAGACTGTCTGATGTTGTTTTAGTTAATGCTTACATTTAAATGTGCTGTTTTGTTTCGAGTACATGGTCAAAAAAATTAATTAATTAATTAAGATGGGCACAAAATGAACAAATTTTCATCCTTTGTCACGCCCCAATTAGCAAGTCTCTATTTTCCACAAGTGCAACTTGACTCACATTGACGTTACTTTAATGCAAGCAGCTTACACTATCAGACCAACTAATTGCTCGAAAAGCAAGCAACATACAGTATTACCTTTTACTTTGAATTACAACTTCAAAGCAGCTCTCCAGCATGTTATTGTGCTCATTGATGCCTGACCTCAATGGATTGAACAAAGAAATAAACTTCACAAGAGCTTCATGTCAAAGAAAGTGGAGTCTCAGAGCTACACCCACCTATTATGCAATAACCACGGATCAGTGGTAATTTAAAGGGGTTTACTATTCGATGCATACTTTTCAAACATCACTTTGACTTGATTTTATTCAAATGAAACTTAAGGCTCTATTTTAACAATCCAGGTGCATGGTCTAAAGCACATGGCACAGTTTTACTTAGGGCATGTCTGAATCCATTTTTGCTATTTTAAGGAAGGGAAAAAAAGTCTGTGCACCAGACACATTGTCTTAAAGGGTTGTCCTTATTTCCTTAATGAGTTATGGGTGTGTTTTGGGCATAATGTGCATTCAACCAATCCTAATTTTATCTCCCATTCCCTTTAAGAGTCACTCCATGGTGCATTTACTATTTACATGGCGGACTTTGTATGTTGATAAATTGAATGCTTCACTGGTGAGAAAAAAGTAAAAGGCCATCTACAAAATGAGCCTCGACCTTTGTTTCAAAGATTTGTTTCAAAACTATTTCTAAATTCAGCTCTGATTTCCTGCAAACCAATAAATGACCAATAAGAATAAAGTGTAGTCAACAAACTGTCAGATTTCCTATTCCTTTGTACATACATGGTGATCCATACAGTATGTCTCTAAAACCCAACAGATGGACAAATGTAAACAAAAAATAATAAAAACAAACATAATAATGCATTTAATAAATAATTATAGTAATAATAACAACACTGAACAGGTAAATTATCATGAATAAACTGGCTACAACAGATCCGGATTAGAGCCCTGCATTTGAGCCCGAGCCCGTCGGGGCCCGACTTTTTTGTGCCCCTCGGGCCGGGCTTCGGGCCTATTTTCGCGTCTTAGCTAGCGCGCATATCGGGCTTCGGGCCTGCTTTATAAAAAACGTCAAAAAAAGTTTAATGACATCTAATGCGCGCCGTCCGTCCGGAGGCGCCAGTGGTGCCTTGTCTATAGAGATTTGTAACCACCTGAAACTGTGAAAAATGAAAGAGGAAAGGTCCGGTCAACTTTTCAAATAGTGACAACTTTCTAATTTAATTAAATGCATATTTAATGCGATCAATTCGAAGTAGTTTAAATAGTTTTGTTGGTCAGTTATTTTCTAAATAAAACAGAAGAACGAATAACATCTGAGTGAAGTGCTTAAAAAAAACGTCTGCTGGTGCGTCAACAATGGCAAAACACAAACTGGATTGTTAACTGGTCAGATTAATATTAAATTATTATTTATTGAAATAAAATAATAATTGACGTGTCTATTTTGTGTCTGACATATTAAATCTTGCATTTTAAAATACTGATTTGTTTACAGAACAAATCAAAGCATACAGAACATAACAGAGCATCTTCACGCACCTGCAGTGTTTCCAACAGCAAAGAAATGAATAAACTAATAGAATAAACTAAATAAAAAGAATAAAATAGTCCTGCCCTAGATATTTTTCATTTAAATGAATATTTAGATTAAAAAAACGAAAACACTGACTGAATCCTTTTTAAAAAGCGGCATATGCTGTTTGTCTAATCATGTTCTTTTCTTCCATCAAATAAAAATATCAGGCTACCTCGAATCGATCGCATTAAATATGCATTTAATTAATGCTCCGCTGCTAGTATAATATTACAAAACCCCTGCCAACATTTTTAACATAAGTCATTAGTTTATGTCTTATAGATAGGCTATAGATTATGTCTTATGATTATGACTTCTTTCCTCCGTCTCACTCGCGGTTCATGGGCTATTGTAAAAATGTATATTATATAAGAACTATTAATAACTGTAATCTTATAAATGGAAAAAAGTTGGTTTGTTAGCCTAGTTGTACACTAAATTATCAAAACTATAGCCTATTAGTTGAGTTTATGATGCATATCCAGGACGGAGGCGATCAGCATCAGCGCAGGTTTGGCAACTCGTCTCTGTCAAAATGCAATATTCTTTGCTTCTTTGGCAAACGTGTTGTCGGCACGTGTGGTCGCACGTGTTACCGTCCCGCAAATATGTTGCACATCAGGGGCTGATCACTCCGAGCGCGCCTTTCAGTTGCAAAGGCGCGCCGCGCGCCGCACTGCCTTTATGTTGACAAGAAAAAAAGACGCGCGGTGTTCTTTATGTTATTAGGAAACGACTGAATGCGCGCGAGTGTTCAAACACAAACAAACAAAAAAACTCCAATAATTTCTCTAAATCATTCTGATAAAAAAAGGAAACGCAAAATATCAGTTCTTTATTAAATACAAATCTGGTCTATTTTAATGGCTGCATAGGCTGATGTTAGGCGGGGAAAAAAACGGGCTTCGGGCCGGATTCGGGCCAAAAATTTTGATAATCTGTCGGACACGGGCCGGGCTTCAGCCTGTGCGTCTCGGGCCAGGGTCGGGCTCGGGCTTAGATTTAAGGCCCGTGCAGGGCTCTAATCCGGATACCACGAAAAAGCCCCCTGGGGTGAAGATATAGACAATATTATTTCTTTTTACATTTTAATCCTTTAAATTTTCATGTTTAAAGATGTTTGTGTGCTGCTGTACATCCTTGTGTGTGTACTAAGCAATGTTTTTGGACTCGTATAGACCCATATCACTAAAGTGGTCTTTAAATAATAAATAAAAACCCTGCACCATTGAATTTAGACCAGCTTCGGTCAATGGCCTGGTTTCAAAACAGTCACATACCAACAATGTGCATTAACACAACTCTTTTTTTAGACAAGCACACCTATGGGTGCACAAATGTGTTCTATTTAAACAATGTGGCACAAAATGTAAAAAGTCACACCTGGTGCCATATTGTGCTGAGTGTCTGATGGTGCCCCGATTCGTAATCACATCAATTTGTTTTTGTTTATAACTTGAAGTATATTAGGTTACAAATTTTGCCTGTATTTCTGGCAGTTGACAGAGACATCATCGAGGTATGCACGGAAGATCTCTGGGACCACGGCTCTACAGGAAGCCCTGAAGGAGAAACAGCAGCACATTGAGCAGCTCCTGGCTGAGAGAGACCTGGAGCGGGCCGAGGTCGCGAAGGCCACCAGCCATATCTGCGAGGTGGAAAAGGAGCTTGCGGCGCTGAAGGCCCGGCACCTGCAGGTATGACTTGAACATACAAACACAACACTGCTCATATATGCCCATTTACTACATTAACTGACAAATGCA
>CAIGQQ010011877.1:902341-924476 GCA_903798035.1 Danio albolineatus | reverse complement strand
ATATATATATATATATATATATATATATTAAGGGCTAGTCTATGCACCAGTACAAATAATTAAAAATATTTTATACAATTTTATATAATAAATAATATTTTTCAATATTTCAATTTAATTGAATTGATTATAAATATATATTACAAAAATTATGATTCTATGAGGGGTATGTTGATTAACTGGGAATAACTAAATTACATTTAAATTAAAAATCAATATTTCTGACTATTGCAGCCAGTAAATTGTTATTAATACTTTTTTCTAGCTTTCTGAGCTCAACCCGCAACTTTTGGGGGAAAACTTGGCTAAAGAATATCTTTGAATTATTGAATAATTCCAATAACATATTAATTCATTCATTTTCCTTTGGCTTAGTGCATTATTTATCAGGGGTCAATACAGTGGAATGAAACACCACCATGTTTTCAAGCAGCGGGTACCCTTCAAGCCACAACCCAGTACAGTGAAACACTCATAAACACTCTCACATTCAAACACTAAGGCCAATTTATACCCAGTTCACCTGCACCGCATGTCTTTAAACTGTGAGGGAAACCCACAGGAACACGGGGAGAACATGCAATCTTCACACAGAAATGACAACTGGCCCAGGCGGGGCTCGAACCAGCAAAGTTCTTGCTGTGAAGCGACAGTGCCAAGCAGTGAGCCACCGTGCCGTCCCAATAATATATACATATAATAAATAATTGCGCACTTACTGTATCTTACCCTGCTCTCACAGTAATAGGTGATCGAGTACACCTGCAAGTAGTGTATTTCAACAATGGCATTGTTTACACTTGTTTTTGTATGGTTCTGCATTAGTGTTAGTAGGTTTCAGTAGAAATGTTTATAACCATTCTCTGCTGGGAAAAAAATATATATTTAAGCTTTGTTCCACAATTGAAGAATGAGTTCCCTGACACCTGCTGGTCATTATGTGTTATGACAGGAAAGTGGAGGATCTTCAATTCAGAGTTGAGGAAGAGTCCATTACCAAAGGAGACCTGGAGGTATGAGCTGCTTTACTTTTTTTTTGCATTAAAATCCTTATGTAAAAGGAAAAGGATTTCTTTGCAAATGCCTGATTTGTATGAAGACAGTTGAGGCTCTTTCTGATTTATAATGTTTAAAAAAAACATTTTAAAAAGTCTTTCCAAAATTTGTAGACACCAAAAACATTAAATAAGCTGTACTTTTACAGCATGGTTTTCCTCTATAAACAATTAAATATGATATCCACTTTGACTAAAACGATTATCAGATCAAATAAATCTCCTTTAACTAGTCTTATATACTGTAATGCTGATTTTAAAAACACACCGTCTTTCTCTTTGGGTTCTTCACACTTTGCTATTTTTATCAGTTATAATAACTCTAGGCCTGTCACAATAATCAATATATCCACTTATCATGCAATACTTGGAGATGACATCAGTAATCTCTGCCATTGCATTATATATTTACAAATTCACAAACAATGTGAAAGTCATTTTACAATGACATTTACATTCTATGTCAACAGTGTCAAAGTTTATAATTGGACATTTACCTAATAGGTCATTTAATCAAATATATAACAGGACATTTACCTTTTTAACATCAAATTACATAATCCAATTAACCATAAGAATGATATGTATTTTAGTGTTTATTTATAAGTGTTTATGGCTATTTGCATATTATGCTGTTATATAATCAGTGGCATAAAATGATCTCAAAACTGACTTGCACTACAAAAATGACTTATCGTGCCAGGCCTAAGTCACACTCCACTTTATTTGAAGTGGGCCCATTTTACAACTCCCTTTGAGTTAAACCTTTGCGTTTTACCACTTTTGAATTCACTCACCTTCTTGAAAGCACTTTTAGCTGAACTTAGCACAAAGAAAAAAAGATTGATTGTACTGTAGTTATGTCATTTAATATGACCTACAATAATGAAAAGTTACTATTTTCTAGGCACATGTGGCTAGGAAATATGCTCTCATTCTGACGCTATCATTGCAGCCATGGTACGGCAACAAACTTTAAATTTAAAATATAGTTCCTAGCCATATTGACCCAGAAAATGGCAGCTTAGTTCACAATGTAACTACAAAAGATTTAAGCTTTAAATAGGAAAATTATCAGATTTTTGAGCGAGATGCTAATGGTCTAATCCGATTCAATATTTATGCTAAGCTAAGCTAAAAGTGCTCCCACCAGACCTGTAGATCAGCTGAAGGGATAAAAAATGGTAAAACACACCTGTTTACTCCAGGGGACATGTAAAATGAACCTATTTCCCAAAAAAGTGTAGTGTTCCTTTAATAGCTGAGGCCTGTTTTAGGCGTTTTTTCTGTGCTACCTATGTATGTCTCTCTTTCTCTTTCTTTCGTGTCTTTCCTTCCCCCTCCTCTCTTTCTCTGTAGACTCAGACCAAACTGGAGCATGCCCGTATTCGGCAGCTCGAGCAGTGTCTGCATTTGGAAAAGTCCAAAGCAGAGCGGCTTCAGAAAGAGTTAGAGGAAAAGATGGTAAACATGCAGGGAGATGAAACGCCCCAGCCTGTAGCCATCGGTCCCCATTGCTTTGCTTCTGTCGCTTGTGCTTGAATGAGCAGGCCTGAGATCTCCATCATTCCCTCCATCAAAACCCTTTATAAATATACTCATTTGATCTGACATGTTTGTTAAGACTGTAGAGATATATTTGAACTTCAGCTTACTTTAATTTCATAAGCGTTGTTGCATTTATACTATGAGTTTAATTGTAATGATTCCAGATCTAATCACAACAATGCACCAAAACCCCAAAGTCATGAGTGTTGGAGATCTTTGCCTGTTTCTGTGGGGCAGCACTGCTCTCGATAGCCAGAAACTGCTTTCTACACCTTTCATTTGCAAAATATTTTTTCATGTCTGTCTCCTTCTAATCTCTGAGCATCTCCATGAGACCCTCAGGTGAAATTGGGAAATTATCTTCTCCTTATTTTGCCTCATTAGCCTGCATATCATTTTTGATTTGCTGAAATAGAGCCTCCAGGCTCCTAAAAGGTTTTGATAAAACTCCTTCTGACACAACTCTTCTGTTGGTAACCCTGTTTTTGTTATAATTAGAGGTAGTTGCTATGGCATCATTCTTATTATTGGTCAAACATTCATCTTCTGCCCCAAATATTTTACACAAACCACACCACTGGTCTGTCTTGCCATACATCTGAAGACTATAATATATTACAGACATGTGGATGGGCCAGCATAGCTACACCATACTGTATGTTACACTGTTCTGTATGTTAGTGCCTTAACGACCATCCAGAAAACCCAAAATGTCATGGTGCCTACTATCAGCACCATTACAGCACCCTAGTGGCCACCAAGAAGACCCAGAATACATTCAGAATACCTCAAATGTACAGTGCTGTTTGGTTATTCCAAAAGTGTGGTTGGGAATCATTGAGCTAGAATACACACCTATTAGCAACATTAGCAGTATACATACGCAAGCTTAGAACACCCTCACCTCTGCCAGTGCCCTAGCAAACTCTCTGACGGTCAGACGGGGGAACAACATCCTAAACAACAACACTAGACATATGAATATACCAGAGATCTGGTAGAGATTTTTATTTTTTTGTACAGGTTACAGTTACCGGACCTGTATGATATTTGGGACTTGGAGGAGGTCACACACTGGACGAGAAGCCCATCTTGTCATACATTGCATTTTTTTTAATGAGTTTGCACACTGGCGGTGGCATTTGATGTCTGTCTGCAGCAAATAGAAAACAATGTAAAGATGTGGCACATCACAGTGGTATTACTCATGGAGTAGGCTGTTAGCAAGATGTTTAAGAGAACACTCACTTTTGGCCCGTTTCCACTGAGTGGTACGGTGCGGTACGGGTCGGTACGGGTCACCTTTATCAGGCTTGCATTTCCACTGCAAAAGGGTACTCTTTTGGTGGGCGTGGTGTACGACAGAAAGTTTGTCGACGTCATTTTCGCTCGAGGAAATGTCTACAGTAAAGTTTTTTTGGGCCGTTCACAAATCATACGAGAAGCACTTCTCACAAAACAGATGCTTTATTATACACATATACACTGGTGTATAAATGTTCATTACTGACTGAACATGATCTGATTATAACTGCAGATCAATGATGCGAAATAGCCTACGGTCCGCGATTATATCAAATAAATAAATAAATGCAGCATATATGAACACATACAGCCCCACACAGTCTCCGATGTTACCAAATTACAGAAAAACTACACACAGCAGACATGTATGCCTTATTTAGGTTTAAAAACAATACGAAATAGAGCCCCGTCTGTGCAAACCTCTCATCTGTATCTTTAATCTTCACCAGTACATGCAGCCTCTCTGTCATTATTCTCTCGTTAGAGAGTAACTCCGTCATTCCGAGTTTATAATAGTCCAGGTTGAGAACTTTGTTATTTCAAACATTGACAAGCACGCTAGCACAAGAGACAAGCAAAACCTCACGCGCTCGCGCGTATGGGCTTGTAACCCATAAGAATCTGCTCTTCTCTCTGCTTTGTGGCTGTTCAAGACAACGACAAGGTTTGTTTGAGCTCGGGTCGACCATGGCTCGTTATTATATGCTGATATTATTTCGGAGCATTGTCTCTCGGCTGTGTATTAAACATGGCGGGTCCTTTGTTTTCATTCTGCTTGTTGCGTGAGCAAATGACGTATCTCTGTAAGCCAATGGCGTTTAGCTGCGCGTCTAGCTCCGCCTTACGGCTCGCTTTGGTACGCTTGGGACCCTTTGCAAAGGGTGATTAAAAATTGGTACGGTACGGTTCGGTTCGGTACGCTTTTAGACAGTGGAAACGGCCTTAAAAGCGTATCGAACCGTACCATACCGAACCACTCAGTGGAAACGGGCCATTAGCTGCAATCATTGTGTTTAGGGGTATACACAAGCAACGTGACACATTCACAACCCTGACTACTGCATCGCAGGGGTGTAGGAGTGTTCAAAAATAGTATAATGTTACTCAGCCTTTTCTAACTCAATTCTCAATACTCAATTTTGCCCTCAAACGAATTATGCAAAAAAAAAAAAACCATACACCCAGAGCACCGTTGCAACTGTTCATTAGTGCCTTTGTTACTCCATAGAAAATGCATACAATTTTCACAGTGACCCCCCAGATTACCCTAACAGCATCTTAGTAATCAGAACATTTTTATCACCCAAACTATGTCTTAACGAAAAGAAAAATCAGAACACCATCACATCTGTCTTCAACTTTGCTTTAACCTGTAAAACCCAAACAAACTCCATTAGGACTCACTAAGGACCCCCTGAATCTGCCTTAAGGCTGAATTATACTTCTGCATGGAGTCATCGCTGTAACCCACCTTACACGTAGCCATGCATTTATACTTGTGCATTCTGATTGTGTTGCTTGCAATAACCCTTTCAAAGTGCTAGATGGCGGTGGGGTTTCAATGTTTTTTTTCATCGGTGTCATGTTTTGTTTACACCGGAAATACCTTTTATGCTAACTTACTATACAAGTAGCTCAAACTCCCTCATTCAGAGTTGGTAACCGACAGACGTGCAACAACTTTAATTATGAAGTCAATTCAAAACATAAGTGTTCATCTGGAGCTCCGCCACGGGACTCAACAGTTGTTAAACTCTCGTACCAATGGGCTCACTCCTCTCCTGCAGCTCTCAGTCCCACCCACACTCATAAACGCTACCATGCCGACCAATCAGAGCTTGCGCTATGCGTCGTTGTGCCATGTAAGTACGTTTTTTGAGAAGTAGTCATCAAGGTTGAGTGTTATGAGGCTCTGTGAAGGCTGCACCAGACATGTACACTCGATGCAGAAGTATAAATGAGCCTTTAGCATTTCCTTAGGGATCACCCAGAACAGTCTTACAACTGTCTATGTTCCAAAGTAAACACCCGTCATAGTTATCACACAGTTTTAACAACACTCCAGAAACTACCTAGAAATGCCATCCAACAACCACAACATCCCAAACACCATAGTAACTGACTAGCAATGCCTTTGCATACACCTTAGCAACTGCCTACCATTATACACCATTGTAACCCCCACAAACACCATAACAAGTACCTAGCAACACAGGCAACCACCAGTGAGGTCGTGGTGGGCAATGTGCATTGACAAGCACCACTCACATTTGAATCAATACCAGTGTCGATTTGGCTGTCACTGTGAATGACGGTGAGGGAATCCAGCACCATCCAGGCACTCTAATCAACAGGATTTCACATTTATCAACAGGTCAGAGGCAGACTCCAGCCAACACCCACGAGGCTGGGCAAGAGTGTCAAGGTGATATAAAGGGAGTAACATCAACTGTGTGGCTTCCAGAGTGACCTTTTAAAGATGAACATTATATTTAGACATGTGCTTCTCTCACTTCTCTCCTGTGGTTTGAGACTATGAACTCTTGTAGACTGATCTGATCTTTGATAACCTCTAATGATATTTTCCTTGAAACTATCCAATCTTCAGATGACTGGATGACTAACATTGGTGTGCTCTTTGAAATACATTTTCTTTCAACATAGTTTGGATTCTAGTAGTGATTGCCTGTGTTCCTTTGGACTTGCAGTGTGCTGTGCCTTGTTATATTTGCCTGGCTGCTTTTAGATTGAGGAAGACTTGAGGAAAGCTTGCTTGGGCTTGAATTCAACAGGAATGCTGGTGTAGTTTATAGGTTGCACTATATCTGCTTTTGTGCACATGCACGAGTCATTATTTCAAGAAATGAGCATTCTTTGAAATGTTTTCAGGGCAAGCAAAACGCTTTGTTTGCTTCTCATGCCTATAATGTCTTTCGGATGCATGTCTCGAGTTCAGGTGGGCAACTCTCAAAGGGATTTTATATAGTTTATCAACAATGAATGCTAATTTTGGGGGCGCGATTTATAAACATGGGCTTGTTTTTTGTATTGGACGTCTTTATATTATCTGCTTGTAAAGTAGTAATAACTCAGAATTTGTGACATGTTCGTCGTGAAATTGCTTCTACCATGCAAGTTCAAATAATTGAAGTCAAACGAAGGGGAAAAACATCCTGCGAATAAACTAGAGAAACTATTATTGTGCAAAGGTCTAAATTCTTTGAGAGTTGCCCCAGAGCAGGAAGGAGGATTTGACATATAAGTATGGAAAATGTAGGATTTATGACCCTTTCTCTGTCCTCTAGCAAACTACAGTTGAGGAGAAGACTCGTGTTATGCAGCTTGAAGAGGAACTGGCCTTGCGCAAGGCTGAGGTCGAGGAGCTCCAGGTTCGGTTTCAGAGAGGCTCTTCTGGTCCAGCTACAGATGCTGAAGATGGAGAGCCGGGCATAACCTCTGAAACTCTGGTCTTGCGTGAACAGCTTCTCTCGGTGGGCCGTGAACGCCGCGAAGAGAGCAGCCTGCTACGCGAGAGGTACGAGGCATCTCTGAGCACCAGCCAGAAAGAAGCCGAACGCCTTAAAGCCATTACAGAGCGTCAGGGTCAAGAGATCTCTGACCTGAAGCAAAGACTCCAGCAAGCCACTCGAGAAAACATGGAGATGATGGACAGCTGGAAAGCCAAACTTGATGCTCTAGTTGGAGACCATCAGCGTGCTCTTGAAGAACTGAAAGCCTCATTAACGACAGACCGTGGGTCCGGTGAGATCAATGGAGGAGAAGGTGAAGGAACCATGCCTGAGATGAGAGCAGCTCTGGAGGGCCTAAAAATGGAGCACCAACTGGAGTTAGAGAACTTGAAGGCCAAACATGAGATCGATGCTGCAGTGATGGCCAAAGAGCGCGAAGACCTACGCAGCCGGCTTCAGGAGCTACGGGACCAGCTTGAGGACAGTGAGGAGAACTGGAAGATCCAGGTGGAAACCAAGAGCAACCAGCACACTCTGGAGATCAAAGAAGTTTCAGAGAAGCTCCAAAAGGCGGAGCTGAGGATCGGAGATCTGGATAAGTCTCAGGAAGAGCGTGAAAAGGCCAATCAACTTCTCAAAGAGCAGCTAGTGCTGGCTGAGAAGAAGATGGTAGATTATGAGGCTCTGCAGAAGGCTGAAGCTCAGAGCCGAGCTGAGATCCTCTCTCTGCAGGAAAAGCTCCGAGTCAGCGAGAACCGACTGCAGGCTGTAGAGGCAGATCACACCACTCAGGATGTTAATGTAAGTGACCTTTGATCTTGTAAACGATTCTGTGTTTTACAAAAGTTTAGGAGGCTACCCAGCAGGCACAGGATGTCAACATGATGGCAGATTGACGTTATACTGTACCACAATGTCGTGGGACGTTGCATTTAGTTTGAAATGAAAATCGGGTTCCAATGCAACCTAAAAACAACAAAACAGTTTGGCGTTGTGTTACCGATATGACGTCTATCAGACATTGGATTTTGGTTGCCATGCCTGACGCATAATTGTCAGTATTTGACATCAATATGGTGGTTTAAAGACGTTGGCTCGGAGTTGGATTTTGGTCACTTTCCAACACAACCTAAAATTAACAAAATATCAACGTCATTTCACATAATTTTTATAAGATGTTGACATAATTGTCCTAAGATGTTGGTGACCAAAAACTAACCATATATTAACATTTTATGACGTTGTGTGTCTGCTGGGTAGTGAAAGGGCCATGAAACCCCTTCTTTTAGTTGTGGGATTATACCAAAAAAAATCTGTAAAAGTGGGTGAGTTAAGGTATGAGTTGGAAGACAACACCGTCTTTGGATTCAAACAATCTCTCTCTCTCCCTCTCTTTTTTTCATCTATATTTTCACACATCACACATTATTTTCACACAATGTACATCTCCTGTACATTGCACACACATATCTTTTGAATGCTATAAATTACTGCCCAGATTACTACACAGTGTGCATTTGCCCTCTGCATAGTACATATACAGTTCAAGTCAAAATTATTCACCCTTGATTGTTTTTTTAATTGTTATTATTATTATTATGATTATTATTATTATTTTGTTATTATTCAAATATTTCCCAAATGATGTTTAACAGAGCAAGGAATTTTTCACAGTATTTCCTATAAATTTTTGTTTCTTCTGGAGAAAGGCTTATTAGTTTTATTTTGGCTAGAATAAAAGCAGTTTTACAATTTTTGAAAATGATTTTAACACAGTCAATGTTATTAGCTCCATTAAGCATTATTTGTTTTTGATTGTAGAACAAGCCATCGCCATACACTGTTTTGCCTTATTACCCTGTTTTGTCTAATTATCCTAGTTAAGCCTTTACATTGCACTTTTAAGCTAGTAAAATATTATGTACTGTCATCATGACAAAGACAAAATAAATTAGTTATTAGAAATGAGTTAGTAAAACCAAGTAGTAAAAAGAAATGTGTTGCAAAAAATCTTCTCTCCATTAAACAGAAATTGGGGGAAAGTTATATGAGGGCCTAATGATTCAAGAGAGCTAATAGTTCTGAATGTCTGTTAAGGCACAACATTTAAAGTGACAGTTTACACTAACATAAACATGTACTCAGTGTTTACTTTTCCTCATGTGGTTCCAAACACAAAATAAGTGATTTTGAAGATTGTTGGAAACCAGTAGCAAATTACATTCACAAGAGTAAAGAAATGTATTGTCTGATTCCAGCCTTTAATAGCATTCAAAATATCATCATTTGTGTTCAGCAGAAGAAAAAAGCTCAGACAGGTTTGGAACAAGTGGAGGAAGAGTACATTTCTGAGGTAACAATTTCTTTGTGGCTTATTTAGTGGCGTTTGCATACAGTAAACCATTAGATATGTTATATCAGTGAGCTTTAAAAACACACTGGAAGCTCACAGAGAGATTGCATCACATTTGAAGATTAAGGATTAAAATAACATTAAAAACTAACATAGCAAAACCAAACATACACTTTTGATCCCTAAATACATTTCTAAGGGCCTGTAGTCATTTGCCGTATCATAACTCCTTGTGTAAATAAACACACTACATGAAAATAGTGCATGAAAAGCTCTCTTGAAATCGAAATTATTAGATGCATCTGTTATAATCTCAGAAAATGTAGTTCAGTGTTTCATGACCCTTTCATGTTAACTGGGTTATTTTGATCTTGATGGGATGAATAATTACCTAAATTCCACTAGGTTGAAATGCATTTTTTAAATTTTCATTAATCTATTAGGATCCTCAAATTCCAGTTTAAGTTTCTTTTTTTTTCTATTGAACATACAATAAATTATTTTGAACAAAATTAGTAAACAAATAGTAGACAGTAGCTAATGTGACCTTAATAGCAGGACAAAATTACCATGGACTATCCCTTTTAATGATTACTTAAAAGTGTTTTCTCCCCATCCAGATGATCGAAAATAACGACAATTCTGAAGAGAAGATTAAACTAAAACAAAATGTTGAAGGTAAGTGTACAAGGTTTTATTTTTATTAAAAAAATTTTAAGCTTTCTCATGGTCTCCAAGGCTGCATTTATTTGATCAAAAATAGAATAAAAATAATACAATTGTGACTTGTTATTACATTTAAAAAAATAAATGTTTTTTCTTTTGGCTTATATATTACATTTGTATTTATTCCTGTAATGGCAAAGTTATGTTCTCAGCATCATTACTTTAGTTTCAAATTATCCTTCAAAATCATTTTATATGCTGATTTGGTGCTTAAGGAACATGTATGTGTTTTTTGTATTCAGTTTTATTTATTAGTTTTCTGTGGATTTTGTGATTTTGACATTTTTTTCAGGAGTCTGATCAATAGAAAGATTAAAAGAACAGCGTTTATTTGAAATAGAAAGCTTTCAGAACAAAATAAATGTCTTTATTATTACTTTTGCAATGCATTCATGCTTAATAAAGGTATTCATATTTTCAGTAAAAGTCTTACTGACCCCAAACATTTGAATGTTGGTATGTGGACAGTGGTTATTTATTTTTATTTTTATTTTTATTTTGTTTTATTATTTTGTTTTGTTTTGTTTTGTTTTTTGTTTTGTTTTGTTTTGTTTTGTTTTGTTTTGTTTTGTTTTGTTTTGTTTTGTTTTGTTTTGTTTTGTTTTGTTTTGTTTTGTTTATTTATTTATTTTATTTTATTTTATTTTATTTTATTTTATTTTATTTATTATTTTAAACTAGAAATTATACAATACTATTCATAAAAGTATACAATTCAAACAAAAAACATGCGATATGGTTCTCTCTCTTAAACATAAACATGTTTCCTGTTTCATTATATGAAATATGTTCTTTATGCATTAATGTGTCTTATTAGAAACTCTGGAGAAACTCACAAAAAGGGAAAAAGAAGTGTCCACTCTAACAACCCAAGTAGATGCCCTGAAGACCCAAATAACTGGTATTTATCACTTTTCCGCCAATTAAATGATCATTTTTGTAAAAACATCTGTTCAAAAGTAGGAACTATATATATAATATAACATGTGCTGATGCTAGTAATACTTTATGATATATGTAACAATACACACCACTGCATCTTGTCTGCAGCCTTGGAGGAAAAGGTTCGTCTGGGAGAAAAAACAGCAGATGGACTCATCAAGGAGAACACTCGTTTGGAGGCCGAGCTGGAGACCATGACTAAGAAATCCCATGATGCATCAGGCCAGCTAGTCAATATTAGCCAGGAGCTTCTGAAGAAAGAAAGGTAAAGAGAAGAGCATTGTGATTTATTACTGGTGTAAATTGCTGGTTTTAATGATGGGAATGACATCATGTGCCATCTGGAAATTGACCACTCATTGGTTCAGTTAATGAAGTACTTTAAAAGATATTCTTTGATCTCGCAGTTGATTCTCTGAGCTTTATTTGATGGAAAACCTTTTTCTGGATTATATTGATTTCCAAAACACAAGGATCAATCATTTCCCAATCTGCTCTCATTGCTGATTATAATAGACTCCCATTTCAGCTAATGAAGACAATTAAACTGATTAAAACTGTGGCCAAAACATCATTTTGCCTTTTTAATCAATCAATCCTGACAGCGATTACCTGTTGTGTTCTGTCTAAATACTTTGGATGAATGACAGGGGAAGGGTAGAATGTAATGTTATTTTCAATACAGGTCATGCAGTTTGGCACATATACTGAACAAATGCAGTGTTACAATGAGTTTCATCCATTATTGTGATGTAAAGTACTTTGAAATGTGCATTAGTGTTCAATGTGTGACACAATTTGTACTGAAACATGAAGAGCATAGAGTAGCCCCTCCCTCTTTAAAATAAAAACAGCCAATATCGTTTTGTTTTTATGTTTCAGTGAGAGCGGTTGAACTAAGGGTGCTTCCACACCATGACGTTTGTGTGGAACTTGTCTCGTTTGCCCAGTTAGCGCGGTTCGTTTGGTATGTGAAACCCGCAATCGAGCCAAATCAATTGGTCTGAGATTGCCTGAATGAGGTGGTCTCAGCTCGATTGAAACGATTACTGGAGCGGATCGATTGTAGTAAGAAATCAAAACGAACCAGGCTGTATCACAGTGTATTATAGATATGTAATAGGCATATATGGCTATATGAAGAGAGAATCATGAGTAGGGCGGGATTTCCTACCAGCAAATGTGTGTTTCATGTCGAATACAAAAGTGAAAGCATGCTGAAATATCAACGAGAGCTGTTTATCTGTTAGGAAAATTGACAGAAATTACCATCTGATAATTTTTCCATATTTTAATGTTATAATGTTTAGTATTAGGCCTATTGTTTTGGTCATTTTTGCACTGACACCTCGAAAGAAAGTTCAACAGTGATCTGCTTCATGATCCGACTGCAGTCTCGGTTCATCTGTTATTTCTCTCAATAATTTAAGATAATTGTAATGTAATGCATGTATCTTGCCAATGGTTTTTTTTTAAGATTGATTGATTCAGTGGATAGATTTTTGCAAAACTTGACAACTGAAATGAGGCTATTTATGAGAAAGTCTTACTCCTCCGATTTATTTTTGGTGACAATGTCTGGGTGTCTAAAGTGCACCTTTTCACTTATAATGAAAATTCACTAACGAGCCTCGAGTTCTCCTGTTTGGACTCTTAAGTAGTGAATGTTAAACAACTCTGAACTGAACTGAACTCAAACATTAATAACTAAACTGACATTTTCAATTTACTATAACTTTCTATGTGAAGCTGCTTTGACACAATCTACATTGTAAAAGCGCTATACAAATAAAGGTGAATTGAATTGAATTGAATAATGCCTCACTGCTTATCATCAGAAGTTTACTCGCACGTGACTTGTTTTAATTATTTTGGTCCATTTAGAAACTTTGCCATGTGAAAGCGAACCACACCAACACCGAAAATAAACATTGCCACAATTTTAATACTTGTTTGGGAACAAAATCGATCTACAGTTGTGAAAACACTCTTAATGTGACATATCAGATGCTAGAGATCATTTGATTGGTCAGAAGATTTGATGAGAAACTAAAGTATGAGGTGTACTATCCATTTAGGCAGAAACTACAAGCTTTGGATGTTTATATCTTCATAATGCGAATTTTGTAGCACACTAGACTAACATAATGATATTAACATATAAAAAAGCTTCATTTTTTTTATTTCACTGCATATAGGGGCACATTACTGTTCGTATCGATATATTTCTAATAAAAAAGGATCTTATTGACCTTATTCTTCAATGCGGAAGTGCGCTTGTTTTTTGCGCTTGTTTTAGAACTTCCCATTCAGCTGCCTATGGGAGAAATGAATAATAAACAGCAGAAAGCAGTCACTTGTTTGTAGAGCAACTACTTGCTCTACAAACAAGTGTTTGCATGATTATACAGACAAAGCAGAAACATATAATTGAAAATGTCAGTTTGTAACATAAAGCAGCATAACGAGCTGTTTTTAACTTTTAAAAATGAATGGAAGTGAATGAGACCGGAAGTCTCGAGCCAAAATTATTCAAATGGCTGTGTCCGCTCATATTTGGAGAATAAGGTGAATAGTTTACTGTACAAAAGCCAGGTAATGAGCAGAATATATTATTTCAACTACTAATAAAATGTCATTAAAAGCATTTTGCCACCTTGTTAAACTGGAATTGAGTAATTCCAGCGTTATGTTTGTGACATTTGCAGTAAAAATTCTAAACATAAATTCACAGACAATGTATATGTTAAAATTATATTGAAACCTCTGTTTAAATTATTAAAAAAACTAACCACAGAGATATGAGATAAGAAAAATATCAATCTATGAAAAAAATTTTTTATATTTTAAATGAGGAAAATACACATGCGTTATGGATGTGACCAAACAAGTATGCAAGTTTATAGTATACAATTCTGTGAATTAAACCGCACAACCCAAAATAATTAATGCTCAAAGGATGAGAGTTGGCTCACTAAAGAACAAAAAATTTTTTTATTTTATTTTACATTGTTGTATTAATGAGGAAAAAGCTTCGCTATGCACAGTATGTGAGATCTGTTACAGATGTGACGTGACATTGGCACTTTGGTGAATCAAATATAATTGTTTGAAATCATTGAAAGACATTTTTGAGTATTCTTAAAGAACGGTAAAATGCAAGCCTACACACGCACAAAACAACAGAAACTGTTTGGGTATTTTGGTGAAAACTTGGCAAGGTTGACATTTGCATGGAATTGCTCAATTACATTTTTTCAACATTTAAAAGTTGTCGGAGTAGAGATCAAGGTCCTATAATATGATCTGGAAGCATAAATAAATGAAAAAAAAAATGCTTGTAAATTACAAGTTAACATTAATATTCTTTTTAAAATGAACAATTTGTTCAGTACATCTTGTAAAAAATGTAGCAAAATACATGGAGGGTTCCAACGGATCATCATGGCATTATAAAAGGTTAATTCATATTACAAGTGAACTGCACCAGAATTCACATTAACAGTACCCCAGACCACCTCTTTCAGAGTGCTTTCACACTAGCATTTTTTATCCGCACCCGGGTTCGTTTGACGTCAGAGTATGGTACGTTTGTCTAGTGTGAACATGTCTTTTAAACTCAGGTGCACACCCACGAACCGTACAGTGTGAACTCTGGTACGGTTCACTTGTAATATGAATGCAATCGTACCAAATACCAGAAGTAAACGCCAACTGTACAACAAACATGTTGTTTTCATAATGTTCATTTGTGTGTGTTTGTCTGTGTATATTACATACCTTGACGACAAGCGGGACTGACCCAGTACAAACAGTGATCTTGTGTGCTTGTCTTCACCAAAAACGACTTCTGCAGACATCGGGTCATGTTTTGGATATTTTTAATATTTTTTTGCAGCAGAAAGATTGTTGGTAATAAAAGCAAAAGATTCAATGAAAGCAGACAAAACATGATATACGGATGTCTCCATTTTGACGCTTTGCTTCCGTGGCCGTCACCTAGCAACAGCAGTACACAAAACAGCAGCTTGATGGCGCAAGCATACCGGGGTTCAGAAGGAGTAGAGTGTGAACACAAAACAACCAAGACGGTGGCAAGGGGGACAGTCAAACTTGGGTACAGTCCAGGCAATTGAACCAAGTGTGAAAGCACCCTTAGGCGCACTTGGGTACGGTTCGTGGGTGCGCACCTGTGTTCAGAAGACACGTTCACACTAGCTGAACGCACTGTACTCTGACATCAAACGAACCTTGGTGCGAACCAAAAGTGCTTGCGTGAAAGCACCCTAAATCACTATAGACAGGCATATAAACACCCTAATTCACATTACACTCTGAACAAAAGTGTGCATGCGCTCTCGCATACACAGGCTAGAGTATCATCAATGGTTTTTATGCTGTATCTTTGTGTAGAGACTGTAAAAAGCAATACAGCAAATAAAAGACAACAATTACTGCTGCATTGCCATGTGCAGAATGCTGCTGAATAAGTATTTTCACATGCCAAGTGTGTGCAAGTTCATCATTTATGCTGTGGGGTAGGGCAATAATGGCTGTAAAAAAAACAAAAACCAGACACTTCTTTGCAGATAATCAGAATAATGACAATTATATGGAAGTGGGAGTTAAGAGCTTTGCTTCCGTCTTGTAAACATCTTACTGCAATTAAGTCCTTACTAAAAGTATTGGAAATAATTGCATTATTAGTGACTGACTCCCACATTTTGATTGCTATCAAATTGTTTACATGCAATCTGTATATGAAAATGCTTTAGTAATGAGACGGAAATTATGTGGATGAAAAGACTCCAGGCTGAAGCTGTTTCTTTACTCTAGGGCAAATGCAGATTAAAATAATTACACTTTTCAAAGGTGTGTAAGATGTGTGAATTGGAATCATGTAGGCATAATATGATCCAGTGTTTCAGTTGAGGTTGTAGTCTTTTAACAATTAATCATGCAGTTTAAAGCTGTCGTCACTTCCATTTGTTGATTAATGCTTTTATTAAGGGCTGTTTGTCTCATGCATATGGTTGTATGTGTATCTGTAAATATTAAAAGTATTTTCATTTTGCACAATGCTGATAACAAACAACTCCTAGTTTAACTCACAGACTTTAAAGGGATAATTCATCTAAAAATGAAAATGTACCCACTATTAACTCACGCTCAAGTGGTTCTCTTGAACACTAAGGAATATATTTTAAAGAAAGCTGAAAACTGGTAACCACTGACTTCCATAGTAAGAAAATCAAATGCTATAGAAGTAAAATTTTTGGTCAGAATATTGTGTATTTTGTGTTCAACAGAAGAAAGAAACTCAAACATGTTTGGAACTAGGCATGGGCCGGTATAAGATTCTGACGGTATGATAGCCCTGGATGAAAATATCACAGTTTCACCGTATGACGGTATTGTGTTTACTGCTCTAAAAGATTCATTCATTTATTCATTTTCTTGTCGGCTTAGTCCCTTTATTAATCCGGGGTCGCCACAGCGGAATCAACCGCCAACTTATCCAGCATGTTTTTACGCAGCGGATGCCCTTCCAGCCACAACCCATCTCTGGGAAACATCCACACACACACATTCACACTCATACTCTATACGGACAATTTAGCCTACCCAATTCACCTATACCACATGTCTTTGGACTTGTGGGGGAAACCGGAGCACCCCGAGGAAACCCACGCAACCATGGGGAGAACATGCAAACTCCACACAGGGGCCACAGGGGCTCGAACCAGCGACCTTCTTGCTGTGAGGCGAACGTGCTAACCACTATGCCACCGTGGTGCCCCTGCTCTAAAATATATTCTTTTTAAATGTCTTGGTAAAAACAAAAAAAAAAATCCCCATTGAACACAATATATTTTATTTTGAGATACAAGAGAGAGAGAAAGAAATAATAATATTAATAATAATAATAATAAAGAACATGAAATAAACTTGATGGTAGGACA
Source organism: Danio albolineatus (assembly GCA_903798035.1). NCBI lineage: Eukaryota > Metazoa > Chordata > Actinopteri > Cypriniformes > Danionidae > Danio > Danio albolineatus. Next base: position 907,114 of record CAIGQQ010011877.1, on the reverse strand, counting down.
TTTAAGAATGAATTACAGTGCATAAAATAAAGTCATTACAAAATGTAATAGTCCTGTTTGCTTTCTTATTTTCAGATAATGAAAATAAATTTAAATAAAGATTAAATTCTTGCAAAAAAAACAGGAAAATATGGTTTGTTATTAGTAAATTTGCATTTGTGGATATGAACATTTAGAAACATTTAAATTAATCTGGAGCAGTAAACATGTCAGGCTAAATAATTCAAATGAATCATTGATTTCTGTTGTCTTCATTAGTCTCAGTAACACAGATTTCTTTACAATTTAAACCAGCTACTTTGGATATCTTTAGAAATACTGTTGTCCTGAAAACAAACAAACAAACAAACAAAAAAACATAAATAATAAAAAAATCTTACTCATACCTTAGGAATGGTATAGCAGAGAATTTTGGCAGTATGAAAACCTTGACCTTTCCAAACCGCGGTATACCTTGAAAACGGTTATAATCCCATGCCTATTTGGAACAAGTGAAGGGTGGATAGTGTCAATGATGACAGAATTAAAATTTTTGGGTGAACTATCCCTTTTTATGATGCAAGTCATGTTATGCAGAATAATAGATGGGAACATGAGCAACAGTAAATAATAATATAAATAATATAAAAAAATATATGAAAAGCTGAATTTTATGTAAAATGACAGTGATACAGTGCTATACTTAGCCTTGCAATCATGGTTATTGTTCAGTGATGAGAGTGTTAGATATGTTGTGTCTCCGCTACTGAATATTGCATGTGCAGTGCCTTTAAATAATCAATCAAGAGCTTCATTAGTCTACTGTCCATCATTGTTACCAGACTAATAAGCAGCACTTACCAGTTGGCCAACCTTGATTAAACCAAGAGCGCACACATACACACTACAACATAGGATGTAGCATCTGTTAAACATTTTACACACAGATAGAGTATAATTTGATCTGGAGTCATATTTATGTGTTCATAAATGTCAATTTAATCTCATTGTGTCTGTTTGTGTTCATGGAAATGTTCATCAGGAGCCTGAACGAGCTGCGGGTGTTACTGCTGGAGTCTCCGCGTCACTCTGCTGGAGTGGAACGAGATCTGAGCCGTGAAGTTCACAGGGCCGAGTGGAGGATGAAGGAGCAGAAACTACAAGATGACATCAAAACCCTGAGAGAGAAACTTTTGCTGCTGGTGAGACAGGAGAGCAGAAACACACACACACACTCAACTGCTTTGTTATTGAATACTTTGTTATTGAATGTTTGAGGTTGTAAGATTTAGGGTCGGTAGTCTTTTGTGCTCATCAACTATATATATTCTGGGATGAGGTCTTCAGTGTCACATGATGCTTCAGCAATCACTCTATAAGCTTATTTCACGCGGCTGCCATTTTAAAACAGAAAGCGAGGCTGCGGTGGGTAGAAACCCGGAAGTAGAGGATCAGCACTGTAAACATTGCAACAACTTGCTGTGGACTACAATCTTCCAGCTGTTGCCGCCATTTCAAAATGCAGATATGGTGTAAACATCACTTTAATATCATTCAGCTCAGTTCAATTTAAACAATTAAAAGCATATTAGGCATTAAACAAAATCACAATCTCTTAAAGAGTGTCCTCCTAGGTTTCAGTTCATCACCGTGGGGGCTTCCCTGCGTCAGCCTATTTAACCCGCTGAGCGATAAAACAATGCGACTGCTCTGTAGCACACCATCATGTTGTGTGTAATTGTGTTGTCCCGGTACTGAAGTTTGAAAAACGTCCATTTCCCACAAACATTAAAGAGCCACTGAGCGTATTCTTAAACAGCACTGATTTGCCATAGTATTCACCAGTGCTCAACAGAAATGACTGTGATTGGCTGTGAAGGTCATCAGTTCACCACTTTTCACAGAGTGCAAACACAGATACACGGACACCGGAGCGTTTAAAGCTGCAAAGATCAATCGATTGCTCGTCTGTGTTTGCACTCGCTAAACAGCGGTGAAGAGTGGTGAACTGATGACTTCATGGCCAATCGCAGTCATTTCTGTTGAGCACTGGTGAATACTGAATATCACCATTGTTGCGTTCAACAGCACTTAAAAGTTAGTTCATTAAGTTGAGTTTGATAAATGGCATCTAAACCGTGTGTTTGGGAAAGATAATGTTAGCTAACTAGTGTCATTTCCCTTAACTTAGCTGAAAACGAGGTCTGATCCCTTTTTATTTTCACTTTCCATGCAGAACGGACCTTCGGGTCACTCGGAAAGCGGTGAATAAATTTTTTAATTTTTTAAATAATTTTTTTTTGCTTTCTCTTTGCTTTCTCTTTGCTGACAAGATATACAGTACAGCCAGGTACACAACATTCCTGTGTGACCTGTGGCGATACTTCCGGGTTTCGTCCCACCGCAGCCTCGGTTTTGTTTTTTAAATGAAATCAGTCTATTATACGGTGGCTGAGAAAGGTTAACACGCTGCAATTTAAGAAAGCACATGCAATAACAAAAAACAGCAGCAAATTAAGAAACGATCTTCATCAATTTGACAGCAAACCTGTTACAAAGTCTCACAAGAGAGCTTAACGCGCTGCAATTTAAGAAAGCACATGCAATAACATAAAACACCAGCAAATTAAGAAACGATCTTCATCAATTTGACAGCACACCTGTTGCAAATTCTCACAACACAGACAACGGAAGAAACGCGCAGCAAATTGGTCAAAACACAAACAACGGAAGAAACGCGCAGCAAGTAATTCAAAACACAACGGAAGAAAACGCGCAGCAAGTTGGTCAAAACACAACGGAAAGGTTTCAAGAGGACCCAAAAACATGACGGACCCAGCTGATACGGACCCGCCATGACTGTTGTTCAGTGAAGTGATTGGTGATCTTTGAAGGGTGTAATATCCTGATTACACGATTCCGTTGTCTTTTGTAAATTATCAGTCTAATTAATGATCAACTGAAATGTTGCGTTATTAAATAAATTAACTACATCCGTATCTCAGATGGGTCCGTCATGTTTTTGGGTCCTCTTGAAACAATTCCGTTGTGTTTTCACCAACTTGCTGCGCGTTTTCTTCCATTGTGTTTTGAATAACTTGCTGCGCGTTTCTTCCGTTGTCTGTGTTGTGAGAATTTGCAACAGGTGTGCTGTCAAATTGATGACGATCATTTCTTAATTTGCTGCTGTTTTTTGTTATTGCATGTGCTTTATGATGAATGATTTAATCATTGCTGAAGTAAAAATTCAGCTTCGCCATCACAGGAATAAGTGATCTTTTTAAACATTAAAATAGAAAAGATCTTTTTGGAGTTGTAATCGTATTTGATACTAGTACTGTTATTTGCATTTTTATCATTTAAAAACATATTGAAAGACAGTTTGTGCCTCACTTCATGAATCCTTCATTAAAATATCAGTGATTTATATGTTCACGCATGTACAGTATTATGCACTTTAATTAGTATGTTTTCCTTGCGTCAGGGTCGGGAGAGGTCGTCTCCAGACCACCGTCGGTACTCTATGATGGACCCCTCTGCCTCAGATACAGAGGTGGCTCGTCTGCGTCAAAGGCTGCTGAACACTGAAGATGCTCTGAGGAATGCTCTGGAACACAACCAACATGTGGACCAGCTAGTGCAGGCCATGCGCACCCGTCCAGACAAAAACCAGGTAAACACACATTTAACAACCTCAAACTTCTACCAGATTTTTATTTGTACACCACCAATTTTTTTCACATTTTCAGATAATTAAACTCAAATTTTCCAGTATTTTCTGTTTGGCTAAACGATTTTAGAAAATAATCTTAATTTGGATTTTATTTTTAATTTTTTTAAAGAAAGCACTCCTTTTACACTCCTTACAATTTCTTCTGGAAATTTCTAGTGGAAAAGTGGCAGATATTTGCACCTCAGTATTCAAAGATACATTATAGAACAGTGCTATGCAATAATATCATTTTGAATTTAAATGACACTGTATATTTATGAGAAATACACTTGATCTTAGGGAAAGTTTGCCCAAAAAAGAAAATTTCCTATTAATGTACTCACATTTACACAGCCTGGTCTCAAACAGACATGTGTGACTGCAGCCAAATTGTAATCCGGTCGCTTTTGATGACAACAGAATTGTCAATATATATCAACAAACCGTGTCACCTGACCTCCCGAGAACTCTTTGACCAGGCTGTGGATTAAAGCTTATAATAATAATATTGTAAATAATGTTTCATTTATTTATCGGACCGATCGTTTCATTCGAAAAAACCTCAGTGTGTCATCAGGAGCTATGGTCATTGATTTGGACTCGTTTGTATTTTAATACCCATTTTGATATTTTTTAATGCACACTTTTTATGTGTTTCTTCCTTTTTAATGCAAATGAATTTCTTTCCAATCGACTATGAGAAACAAAAAGCTTATCAAAAGTGACCGCAACACATCAAGCTCACTAAAATGCTTTATTGAATGTAGCAATGTAATAAACTACAATATAAGCAATGTAACAATTATTTTGATTGGCATGGCAAGTTTATTTATATAGCACATTTTATACACAATTTTGATTCAAAGTGCTTTACATAAACAGGAATAAAAGAAAATAAAGAGTGATTAAAAAGAGATAAAAACAGATTAAACTGTGTTAAAACAGGTTATAAAACATGAAAAAGAAAAGAAAGACACAATAGTGCGATCTGTTGGATGTAGCACAGTGCTCCTTCAGTAAAGGCACAGCTAAACAGATGTGATTTAAGTCTTGATTTTAATTTACCTAATGTTGGAGCACAT
>CAIGQQ010011877.1:877198-897341 GCA_903798035.1 Danio albolineatus | reverse complement strand
ATATATATATATATATATATATATATATATATATATATATATATTATATGTATGTATGTGTGTATGTATACAGTATGTGTGTGTGTAAAGTAATATATAATTTTGAAATAGGGTCAAATTAATCTTTGTCATTAATTATAATAATTAAAATGAAATCATTATTTGGACCTACAATTTTTAAATATATAAAAGAATAAGTTATACTAAATTTGATATGTTTAATAATGTTTTTACAAATTTGTTGATGAGGTATAGTGATTTGAAGGATAGTGGCAATGTTTAAAGATAAATGCTTCTGCACTGTGATTAGTTTTTAAACATTCCATTAAATGAACATTGGTCTTATGAGAGAGCATATGGGTGTTTCCTAGTGCTGGGTTGCATAAACACATATGCCAGAGTAATTGTCAGTTCATTCCGCTGTGGAGAATGCAGATAAATCAGGCACTATGCCGAAAGATATTAAATGAGTGAATATTGTTCTAAATATGCCAGACTAGTGATTTCACTAAATAATCGTTACACTGATTTATGTTTCAGTGGGTTACTTCTATGAATCATAGTGAAAATCCATGACAGACAATCATTTGCTCAGAAAAAGAAATTAACACAATTTAATCTCTGGAGGGAAAAAACGTTTTACACTTTATTTATTTTACTAAACCCTAACCCTTTTTAAAATAAAATATACATCCCAATCAAACCAGTCTCACTCCTCCCATTCATAGCCAAAACGCTCTGAAGACTTGTCTTTGTCCAGGTTTAAACATTTCTCGTACAGAACTGACAGATCCTTCAGGGTTGCCTAGAGGGGAGAGGTACCCAAAGCACATCAGCTGATCATGAGAGTTCCTCAGGGATCAGTTCCTGGACCCCTGCTCATTCGTGAACATGTTATTTCTTTCCATCCTCATGCTGATAGCACCATGCTACCTTACGCTTTCTCTCATTTCAACCAGATCATCCAATAGTAGCTGCACTGATCTCACATCACCTGAAGGACATCTCCACGTGGATGAAAGATCATCACCTGCAGCTCAATCTGAGCTTCTTTTTCTCCTTGCAACTCCAGCTGTACATCTTAATTTCACTAACCAGCTAGAGTCAGCTACAGTTATTCCTTCTAATTCTCTCAGGACCAAAAACTCTAACATCTTGTGTGTTTTTTAGACTGCACAGAGAAGCACTATAACAGAACCTTAAAGATGTATTTAGTTTGATAAATCAGCGCTGCTTCCTTGGACATGATTTTTCCTGTAGGATCTAATGAAGACCACAGCTCCCATGATTCCACACGCAGCCATGACCTCATCAAACTATGCCTTTGTTGGTTGTGAATACGCGCCTTCTAGTGGTGAAAACGATATACTGCACCTTTAATGTGAGTACTGCCTCTTTATGATAAATCGATTGATGACGTCCTCAGTCACTTTATTAGATAAAAGTGTTTGCTAAATGACTGAATGTGACTAATGTTTCCATCTTTGACCCATTTACACTTTATAAAGAATTTATCTGTCATCCAAAGCTGGATGTCCCCCAACCTGACCAGCTAAGACCAGGCTGGAAATGGCCAAAACCCCTCTATAACCAGCTGATCAACCAGCTAAAACCAGCCAACCAGCCTAGCCTGACTCTGAAGACTGTAAAATATCACAAATACATCAATATACATAAATAAAAGAGATTAGGATATTTATTTGGTCATTAACCAACAGCTGGGTCATTATCATTAGAAAGGGCCTTTGAGAATTTTGATTTAACCACATATTCTTTGTATTGGTTAGACTTTAGGCTGTTGGAAATGAATGTTGGTCAAGATCAAGCATTTTATATAAATAAAATGCAGGCAGACAAACAGTAAACACACCTCAAATTATGTCAACTCTGTCATGGACAAATTCAAAGTAGTATAAGTAGAATTGTTTCATTGCAATGTGATAATGAAATGCACATTTTCAGAAGGATACACTCAAAAAAAAGATTACTGCTGCTTGTTCAAACTACGTTTTTAAAATGAGCTGAAACAACACAATTTGTTTAATTTCTTTGGCTAATTTATTTGCTTTATGTTCAGTCCACTTAAATTTGTAAACTATTAAGTTAACCTAAGCGTTTTGTGTTGGGACAACATGAAGGGATTGTGTTGGTCGAACTACCTAGTTAGGGGATTTGTAGTTCCCAGCATGCTTTGCATGGGATTGAATTAAGAGAGGGAAATGTTGACAAAAAAGTCATCTTAGGTGTTTAGAGTTAAAAGAAAGACTTGTTAGAGTTTATTCTTCACTTTAGTTTGAAGATTTAGAAGAGTTTCATGTAATGCTTTGAGTTTTGAGATTAGCACCTTGCAGAAGCACTCATGCTTTGGGTGTTGGCTGCTTAATTAGCAAATATGCAGTTTGTTGCTTTGCTCAGTGAGAACTAGCTGTCCTAAAATTTGATCAGTCTCAAACAATTGAATTTGTATCTCATGTAATATGCTTAAAAATGGCTCTTTTATTTCATTTAGGATAACTAAGAGACTTCAAAATATATGACACATAATAGACATACATGACTTTGAGTTTAAGTTGATTAAAATACAAATGTATTTAAACTTTTATGTTAATAAAATCATGTTGGACCAACTCAACTGCATTTAATTGTTTTAATAGTTCCTTTTTTGTTGGTGCTAAACTAATTTATTGGATGGTAATCCTGCCCTAAATTAAATTGAGTTCATCCAATGAGTTATTTTTTTGAGTGTAGTATGTGTCTTTACCAACCCAGCATTTTAGATTATGGGAAATGTCTATTTGTGTAATAATGAAATAATGGACAAAAACGTTTATTTCCCAATGCAATATGAAATCGTTAAATAATACGTAAATATCATTATATTTACGTATATTTTTATATTAGTTTATTTTCATAAAGTTGAACATGACAGGGTGGACAAAGGATTGAATTTGCGAACTAAGAAATAGATGGACCTTTGGAAAAACAACAAGAAATCATCAAGCGATATAATAACTCTATTAATCTATTTTAATTATCCTTGAAAGATAGAATGAGATGACATCTTAGCATTCAGGATTTGTCATTTGATTCAAGCTGTAATTTTTAAAAAGCATTTATTTATTTGACAAATTTACACACTTAGATGCTAGTTGAGTCATATAGGCTACAAGAAAGCGCGTTCTCCATGTTATGAGCCAATAGCTTCCAAGACCTGCATAGTGTAAATATGATACCAGACACAAATCAAGATACAAATCTGAAGCAAGAACATGATTTCTCGGGCGAGGAATAAACGCATTACAGTTTGCTGCCGCCAGAGGTCGCTATCAGATAAAGGCAGGTCAAACAAGCTTTTTGTACTGTAGTTTGATCACATCTGCCTTAATATTCTCTATCACATGAAATACTTTAATTACTATTGTACAAAATAAATATTATTAAACCTTCCAATACAAAAAAAATATGTATGTACAAACTGTACTTTATTTAAACATGTCACTTAAGTGACAGTACACATACTTTAAAAACTCAGAATACTCCAATTGAAGTATGAGTTTTTAATGTACTTGTACTGTCACTTTAAAAGCTTTAAAAACATCACGAGGGTAGAATTGTTTGTTGTATTATGTCGTATGTTTTTTCACTTTCATTTCTCAAATTCCATTTATTGGTAATTCTTTTAACTAATATTTCGGTCATAAATACTTTTATAATTGTCCGTTTTTCTAATTTATATATTAGAATTACGTCGAGATATTTGTTTTGTTTGTTCTAAGAGTTGCAAAAATTTTAGATGCTCAGAATGGGAGAAAGAAAAAATAAACGTTAAAAAATGAACGTATTAGCGCCACCTTGTGTCAGGTAAAAGTGTTCATTTGCTACCATCGCACCGAGTTTGTGGTTATTACAGTATAATAAAACTGATAAAGCTAATTAAAATGCTTATAGCGCCTTAACCAGTCCATTAGCAAGTTAGCATATTTCCTGGACATGTAGACAACTTTTCGTGAGGTTTCACTGTTGTTTAGCCTATCTATAATATGCTATTTTTATATTATATGAAGTGTTTAATCACATAATAATTTGTACTAATTTCTAAAAAGTGGAATTTATTTATCTGTGCATTTTATTAGGCCTATACAAATAAGAGCTTATATTACATTCTAGATTAAACAATATTCTGGATACAATCATTATAATTATGTATTTAGCTATATATAACACTTACGAACTGATATACATTTATCATTTTTTTCATTTATTATTTGTAATTTGTACAAATCAATTTAATAAGCTAAATTGTAATAACTGTATTAATTCTTTTTTAAATATCACATTTGTTGAATACATTATTATAATGATTTATTTTACTAATATTTCATTAGATTTCATACGGTTGTTTCTAATCATGTTTTATATAAATACATTGCATTTAAAATATATTTTTTTGATTAATTTTAATATGCATTTCAAATATATTTTTTGATTAATTTTAATATGCATTTCAAAGATATTTTACAAAAACACTGCAATTAATCTACCTTTATGATCATAAACGAATGCGTGTTCATATAATAATCGATATATTTATGTACATACTTCATTAAATTGCTGAAATGTGTCCTTTTACTCCCAAGAATCCTCACTGACAGCAGCGTACAGGTTGTTGTAAGCCAATCTGTTATTCGCACCGGTCAGTGTTCATCTTAAAATAAGGCAAGTATAACAGGGGGCTGTGGCGAGGGGGGCACACACAGAAAATATAGACATGTTACACTCACAATGTCAAAAGAGTTAGTTGGCCACATTTGTCCTGCGACTGTCCGCGTTGCTGTTCCAGCGGTTCTCTAATCCTGTATGTAAATGACAGCCAATAGATGCTGTTGTTGAGTTGGGCTGGGATTAGCGGAGGCGAATGACTTTCAATTTTACTGGATTACAGAACAAAGAAAGGGGAAAGGGGACACACTCCTCTGTTAAAGAAAATAGAGAGAAAACCGGGCAAACTCATCAAATAAATCACACCGAATGCTTTTCGACAGACTACAGACCCTTCGAGATTATGACATTTAGCAAAGTCGCTGTCGCCTTTCTTTAGATGGGAATTCGGCTCTCACTGTTGGATTAAACGGAGAATAAACCTATACCGGGATTGACAGCATAAGGTAATTAAACACGGGGAAACGGGGAAGGATTAAACGGCATAATGTTTGTGTGTGTACGACAAATCACTTAGGAGTGTCGTTCTTGAGCACGTGACTTTTTATGGATGTTGAAAAAGTGAAATTACAGATTATAATTTAGGGGGGAGGAGGATGGCTAGTGGTATTAGCACACTGGCTATCATGCTAACGCGAATGTATGACACTCGACGCGATGTTTTATGGGCTTTTAAGAAAGTAACACGCGTTGTTTTGCGATATGTGTGAGATAAGCAATTATTTGACGCGTTTGGGGGGTTTGTGGAACTGAAGCCGCATTTCTCGCGCTTTGTTTATTCTGTAAAAACGACAACAATTTGAGCGCTAGCAAGTTACCGAAACAGAGCAGTTGCATTGTTGGCTGGGTGATAAATCGATTGTTTTTTTAATATATATTTCGTGCAATGTGATTAAAATCGCAGTCTTTGGCGTGGCAACGGACGCGTTTGTCTCACGGAGAAGGTCATGTTTACAATGTCAAATCCACCTATCAGTGGCTGCTAATCTGCGTCTACTACGATTGCTATAGATTATGCATAACCGAATGCGTCTCAGTAAGTTTGCTGCCGAGTAATAATATCACATGTCTCCAAACTTGCTTGGTTTTCCTCGAAGGACTTCTCCACTGTCAGATCCATTCACGAAGACAATGAGAGTTTATGATTTATGTCACGCTGTCCCATTATGAGTCTAAAACTGAAACATGAACTGTCCCAGAATGACTTGCTGTCAGATTGGGCCTCTTTGTCACACATACTCTATGTTTATTACAGTAATAACAACTGTCTGTGTTATTTTTGTGGCTTTTTTAAAACCAGATTTATATCTGTCACAGTTCTACAGCGTTTACTTGAGTAAAATATGCTTAAAGTCAAAGATTAAAGTTACTGTGGACTGCATATGTAATATTAATTTTAAGAAGTATGAAGAATATGAAATAATGCACTATTTAAAATGTATAAACAACAGAAGTCAACAACAACAATAATGATACAGATGGCATTATTCTCTTATTATTTATAACCTATTTAAACTTTATTTTATGCTTAGTTTTGTTTTATTATTTACTTGAACAGACCTGTGGATCTCTTAAACTTCTGAATCAGTCACTAACAGAAAGTACCATGTTTTATGAACTTTTGTACTGTGGTTTTTGAATGACCTTGTAAATACAATTGCATATGAGTGTGGTAATGATGTGTATATGATTTAATTATCTTTTAAAGGTCTGATACTAGTTTATTATAGCTCATTATATTGAAATGTGAGCATTGTGTTCAAATATGCTACGTTTTACATAGCTGAAACATTATTCATTCATTCATTTTCTTTTCGGCTTAGTCCCTTTATTAATCCGGGGTCGCCACAGCGGATTGAACCGCCAACTTATCCAGCATTTGTTTTATGCAGCGGATGCCCTTCCAGCCACAACCCATCTCTGGGAAACACATCCATACATTCTCATTCACACACATACACTATGGACAATTTAGCTTACCCAATTCACCTGTACCGCATATCTTTGGACTGTGGGGGAAACCGGAGCACCCGGAGGAAACCCACGCAACCACGGGGAGAACATGCAAACTCCACACAGAAATGCCAACTGGCCCAGCCGGGGATCGAACCAGCGACCTTCTTGCTGTGAGGCGAACGTGCTACTCACTACGCCACCGTGGCGCCCCTGAAACATTATACAAAGCCTAATTGTTTTCTGTCTGAACTTAACATGATAATGTAGTTAGTTGCATTTAATTACATTTAGCATAGTTAGTCAGTTGCCTTTCCGTAACATAAATGTAGCTAAGATACAGATGAGAACTAGTGGATTTGACCTTACAGTAGTTTATGAACATATATCATATCATGGTTTTCTTTTGAAATACCTTGAAGTAGCTTATAAATACAGCTGCATATGAATAAGAAAACCATTCAGTACAGCGTTGCTTTGAAATCTTGTTTGTTCATAGCTCATGATATTGAAATGAATGAACAAATGACATTCGCATATGTTAATTATCACATTACAGAAATACATGTTTTCTTCTACTCTTGAAGAGATTACATTGTTAGTTGCATTTTATCATTAATGTTTAGCGTTTATTCACTGCATTCATAACCAGTTGAAAAGTACAGCATATTATTACACCTTACTTCTTCACTAACCAAAATTACTATGTTTTATGGACATATTAACATTCGTTAATACCTTAAAACAGTATTTAAATACAATTGTGTATGTCAGATTTATTGTGCTATTGTATAAATAGTTTAACACAAAACTATTTCACATATTGGAGAATTAGTTGCAAATTCATACAGTCTCTTTGGTATGAAAATGTGTGTTCTTTTGTAAGTAAAGTAAAGACATGAACAGGTTGTATGAACATTTACAAATGAGATACAGATACATACGTACAGATTCATAAAGCTGAGCCACTAATTTGCCAAAGTGTAAACATATCATGATACACAGGTGCTTTTACATTTATTTTCACTTTCAAATTGCTTTACATGTCCTTGATCGCTTGTCTGACTGCATTTGATGTTTAAAAAAAGTTGACTTTACAGTTTAACAAAGTTTATTGACAGGTTTTTTGTTGTTGAATATTATATATTAGGGCTGCACAATATTGAAAAAATCTGACATTGCGATGTTTGTATTCATATCAAAATATGGTAAAAAATCGAATGTAACCAGAGGATTTGAATAACTAAATCTGGAAAGACATCGTTCATTCAGATTGATTGGGTTGATTTTTGTATGTGAAACATGTATAAAAATAAATATAGTAGAGCAACAAAAAAAGTTAAATAAAAAGTGCTATATGGATTTTTATTGAGTCAGATGGTATTCTGGTATAGAAAGTTAATTATTAAATGTAAAATAACACTGTAGTTTTCATTGAATGCCTGAAGGCTTTAAATTGTCTTGAAATTACCTTTAAAATACATGCAAATGATGCAAAGTTTCACTTGGTTATGGTTAAACTTTGCAATGATCCCACAAATCTTCTGCATTTTTTTCAACTGTTGTGCTAAACAGCTAATCCCAACTCAACATTGCAGATCCTGTGATGTGACTATTGCTCACACATGTTGTGATATTGATGCTGAAACGATATATTGAGCAGCCTTATTATAAATATAGAAATATATCCTTAATAACTGAAAAAGGAATGGCTGTTCATTATCCGATTTAACCCAGAATTTGTTAAAATTAAAAAAAAATTGGTGGAGCAGAGATTGAGGTCATGTAATGAAGTTACTAAGTGCAAGTAATTGAAGTAAGTAAATGCTAATTATTAATAAATTTTTGACAATGCATTTATGAATTGCCATAAAATTGTGTTGACAGTCCCTATAAGAGAATAAAGGAAGAATAGATAATAATAAGAAGAAGAATACTAAGACTTGCTAATAAAGAGAAAGGTGTAATAATGCTGTACTTTTCAACTGGTTATTTGCAGTGAATGAATGCTAAACATTAATGATAAAAGGAAACTAACAATGTAATCTCTTCAAGAGTAGAAGAAAACATGTATTTCTGCAATTCTGCAATGTCGAAATGATCACATTCTGACTGTTATAACAGGTCTTTCAATTCTTATTTGTTGACTCATATCTGTTTAAACATTGATACATTTTGCAACAGAACTGATTCTTTCCCAGAATATCTCCAGTCTGAAAAGTGAACAGTTCAAATTCATTTGAAAACATACAGTCTTTAAAAGGATGCGTGCCCTCAAACCCAGGGTGTCCGCTGGAACTTAAAGTCTTAAAATTAATTTCAAAACCCAATTTTTTTCTTAAATTCACTGACAAATTGTGTTGGAGGTGTTAAATTGTTTTAAATTTAATCTTAATTTTGCTTTGTCCAATTAAAGCTACTCAATTTGGGCCGACATTCATCCAATGACCAACAATACATCTCAAAAAAACAAATTTATTATATGTAAAAATAAAAACAATTACACAAATCCATGATAACACATGATAATACCGGGCCATTAGAAAAAAATGTAACCCTAGTTAAGTCTAAAATATTATTCTTTCTTATTTACTCCCACCATTTTGTCGTGTCATAACATCTAGTTTTTACGAGGTGGATCATTAGCCCAATGCTTATCCCCTAACCTGGACAATTTAGCTTACCAAATTCACCTATTGTGCATACCTTTGGACTTGTGGGGCAACACAGGGAGAACATGCAAACTCCACACAAAAATGCCTACTGACCCCGCTGGGGCTCAAACCAGCGACCTTCTTGCTGTGAGGCGACAGCTCTACCCACTGCTCCACTGTGCCGCCCCAAAATATTATTCTTATTGGTCTTAAAAGGTCTTAAAAAGTCTTAAATTGACTTGATGAAACTTGCAGAAACCCTCAAACCTGACCCCTAAACCCAACCAAGCAAACTGTCCTAAAATCTTTGCATGAGATCATACAAATTCAGACAAATTATCCAGAGTTGCCAATTGCTGTGAGATTGTGTTGGCATTTCAGAATAAAGGACGTCTCTCTGTTCTCATGTACTAGGCCGTCTTTTTGCTGGGCGCAACATGTTTGCGTGGCCTTTGGGAAAATGTCCGTGGGTTAAAGGAGCTAAGACCAATTAAAAGTCAATTATCAGCCCTTGAGCCAAACGATTTAGATACAGTTGTGTTTCCGACGGGATCTGTGAGCGGAATCTGTATAAAGGCTATTAGCAGAAGTATTGTGTATCAATGGCAGAGCCACAAGCCTCTTAGGGCAAAACCGCTCATAAAGCCCACGTTACCCTTTCTTGAGATGCCGGTAATATCTTTAAGCACCATACAGGCAGTAATTCAAGAAGGAGCGGCTACATTATGCTTCCCCTCGAGCTGAGGATCTCAGATAGCGTGAATGAAAAAAAAAGTGTTTTGGCAGGGCGGACTCCTAACAAGGAGGAAGTCATTAATCTGAGCATTTAAGCATGTCAGTCCGGATCCCTACTTTTCCTGCAATTTCGCTTTTTGGAGTGTCACCAGTTGATTTTCTTCTACTCTCTACTGTTTTTTTCTTCTTCCTTCTACTGTAAGAAAATAAATTTGTTATAGTTAACTCATGTCTTTTGGCTACTACAAAGAAAGCTTAGTGTGGAGTACAAACAAGTCATTTACACATGAAGCTTAAGGTGTCAGATGAGTGTAGTTTCCCCCTGCAGAACGGATAAGCCTGTTCAATGAGGAAGCCTCACCAATCTCTTTTTCTGTAAAGGGTTTTTGTTAAACCTAGAAGTGTGGAGATACAAACAACCTCAACTCTTCATCATTTGCTAGGCAAGGCAAGAAGTTATTAGTGTAGCTCATATGATGAGTGAAGTTTTAAACTTCTAATCCTCACTCAGAAATGAAGAATGGTTAGCAATATCTCAGACTTTTTCAGTGTGTGTGTGTACATAGTGTTTTTTTATCATCTTTAGGGTGCAGAAAGAGAAGTTGTGCACTAAGCTTAACTCCCAAACATTGCATTTACTTGGATCTGATTGGTCAATTTTTCAGTTTTCTGCTGCTGATGACTGGAATCATCTGCAGCAGATCTTAAAGCTCAGCACTTTCATTCTGCTATCATCTTTTAAAAACTCAATCCAGACAATTGTACAAGATCACTGTGCTTGTTTTTAGTTTTTCGCTGGTTTTATGTTTTTATCTGCATTTGTGAAATCGTGTTGTATTGTGTCTCTGCTCCTTTGTACTGTAGCTGCTTTTTATGTTGCCTCTTGGTCAGGTCGTCATTGTAAATGAGAACTGGTTCTCAATTGACTTACCTGGTTAAAGAAAGGTTATTATTAATATTATTATTAATCGTGTCAGGCAGCAGTTTGTTATTCTCTGATCAATTAATAAAACAGTCATCTGTAAATAGCAATTATTTTCTTTGTGAAAGCTTTTATTCAGTAAGCTAACAAAACTCAGAAATATTTTTTGCTGCTTGTTTAAACTACTTATTTAAAATGAAATGAATCAACACAGTCTTTGAGGGTTTTGTTTGGACAACTTAATGTTTTATGTTCACTTAATTTTGTACAGACAAATAAGTTAACTTAATCGATTTGTGTTGGGACAACCTAAAGGAATTCTGTGGAACCCAGCATTTTTTACAGTGCAAGTCAGCACAGATGGCATAGTGGGCATCTAGCTAATCTGCACTCATGTTTGAGTATCGAATCTTCAACCTTTACTGATGCCCCCTCTCTAACTTCACTTTCTGTCAGTATGCTGTTCTAAGCAGCAGCCATTGGCTTCCATAGTATATTTTGTTTATACAATGGATGTCAATGGCTGCAGGTTTCAAGCATTTTCAGAATATCTGTTTTGAGCATAAGAAAGAAAAATAATACAAATTTGGAACCAGAAGTTCCAAGTGTGAGGAAATGTTGAGGAAATTTTCATTTTGAGTGAACTATCCTTTATAGGCCAGGACACACCAAGCTAAATGTTAGTCATTGGGCAGCATCGGGTGGTCGATAATCGTCTGGCTCGCTGTTTTATTCGGTGCGTGTTGAACATCTCGCCTCATTCATTAATTTTCCTTCAGCTTAGTCCCTTTATTTATCAGGGGCCGCCACAGCGCAATGAACCGCCAACTTATCCAGTATATGTTTTATGTTGTGGATGACCTTCCAGCCGCAACCTAGCACTGGGAAACACCCATACACACTCATTCAGACATACACTACGGCCTATTTAGCTCATTCAATTCACCTGTACTGCATGTCTTTGGACTGTGTGGGAAACCGGAGCACCTGGATGAAACCCCTGCCAACACGGGCAGAACATACAAACACCAACTGACTCAGACGGGGCTTGAGCCAGTGACCTTCTTGCTGTGAGGCGACAGTGCTAACCACTGAGCCACTGTGCCACCCAAACACATTGCCACATGTCAGAGAAAGTTTGCCCGATTCAGAATGTAGATTCGTCGTCACCCAGTAGTGAAAGAGAAAGCTCTGATTGGCTGCTATGAATCAGTGCAAAAACAAAAAATGTAGTGAGGAATCTCAATTCAAGAGGGAACACAATGAATTACACTTGTCATTTAGTAGCATATTTGCAAATGACATGGATTATCAGATTATCGTACGTATTTGCACAAGCGAATCCCTCTGTGGTGAATGAGAACCACGTGCGGCACTAGTTCTGGTTGCCCTTTGTACACTGTGAAAAATGCTGGGTCCCACACAATTCTTTCATGTTGTCCCAACACAAATCGATTAAGTTAACGTAATCGTTTTTACAAATTTAAGTGGATTGAACATGAAACAATTAAGTTGACTGCAGATATCATTTAAATCATTGATCTGCATTTGATCTTATAATCAAATTATGTTCATAGAAAGGTTTGTAATGAACATGTATACTGCAGTATTTATGTGTATAAAGCATCTGTTTTGTGAGAAGTGCTTCTCATATGATTTGTAAACGACCCGTACAGCTTTACTTTGTCATTTTCTCGAGTTAGAATGATGTCGACTGCAACATTCTGTTGTACACCATGTACACTTAAAGGGTACCATTGGTACCCTTTGGCAGTGGAGACATAAGCCTGATAACGGTGACCCACATCAAACTGTAGCGTACCATACTTTACCGTACCACTCAGTGGAAGCATTAGCTGCATCATGGTAAATTCGGACTAGTTTTCAGTATTTAAGCCCTGCTCAGTTTTTCCACCGATTAAATAATTCAACAGTTCATGATAACTGTATTCTAATGTAGAGCTGCACGATTAATCGAAAAAAAGATTGCGATCTCAATTCGACCCCCTAGCCTAGATGATCTTAATCCAGCATTTCTACGATTCTGCCTGTCATATTTTTAAGGTCAGAAGAGAAGCAAAGTCAGCCGCATAAGTCTTCACGTTGTTTTACATGCACTGCTCAGCAACGTGGGCACCTCCAAATGGTGCTGAAAGAATCATATGCTGTATTTATAAGGTGTAATTCACCCAAAATTGTAATTTCCGTCTTCAAGTAATGATATATTCGTGGCCGTGAAATGACACGTGACGTGAGCTGATCATGAGCTGTTCCCACAGAGAGGGCGGGCACGCGCCTGCGTGATGTTTACTTTAGTGAACAGAACCTGTACAGGTTGTGAATAACAGGTGATGAAGTTGTAAATAACATTCAGTTTGTGGCGACCGTTTGGGAGCCGTGCAGGAAGTATGAAGCGCACAGTGAAAATGAAACCCAAAGCGCACATCATTTAAATGATCATATCGCATTTTAGAGTAATGATTACGACAAGCATAATTACTATGTAACTACTTTCAGGATACAGATACACATTATCTGCACATTAACTACTCTAGCCTATATATGTTGAGTATAACGCAGAAGGGAATCGGATATTGACAAATGTCTGATTTTACCAGTAAAAAAAAAAGGTCTAAAAATGTTGTCATTGACAGAATGCAAGCATATTTCTCAAACATAATAATTCAACATCAGAATTATTCATTCATTCATTCTCTTTTTGGCTTAGTCCCTTTATTAATCCGGGGTCGCCACAGCGGAATGAACCCGCCAACTTATCCAGCATTTTTTTACGCAGCGGATGCCCTTCCAGCCACAACCCATCTCTGGGAAACACATCCATACATTCTCATTCACACACATACACTATGGACAATTTAGCTTACCCAATTCACCTACCGCATATCTTTGGACTGTGGGGGAAACCGGAGCACCCGGAGGAAACCCACGCAACCACGGGGAGAACATGCAAACTCCACACAGAAATGCCAACTGGCCCAGCCGGGGATCGAACCAGCGACCTTCTTGCTGTGAGGCGAACGTGCTACTCTCTACGCCACCGTGACGCCCAACATCAGAATTATGAATAGTTGTATTCTGATGTCCTCACTTTAATGTGCATTAATGACCAGGACAAATTTAAAGTCTGTTCAAATCCTCTATTCCAAGTCTATTCAAAATGTAGCATTTTAACCAACAGTAGACCCACACATAACATCAGGGGCGCCGCTAAGGGGGGGAAAGTTAGGACGACTCTAGGGGCACAGAGATCTGCTTTATAATTAATAACAGTACTATAATGTAATATAAATTATGAATCTATCTCTAAATTACAAGTAAAACAATTTATTAGAAATAAAAAATAAAATACGGCTTATATCTGCCCCTCGTGTCTGTCACAACTGTCACTGTCAAATTGCACCCCCCCTCCTTTTGCTGTATGGTTCAGTCCGTCAGTAGCGGGAAGAGAGTTGAGTGCGATCGTCAGGTAAACTGTCAAAGCAGCGATGACCTCGAGTTTAACATCAGCTGCGTCCCAAATCGCATACGTATGCACTATTCTACGCCATGTTTTTAGTATAAATAGTGTAAGTAGTGCGTTCACACTGAAAACTCTAAAAATAATAAGTGCACTTTAATTACCCGGATGATGCACTCATTCAGCCGGTAAACAGAACTGTGTAATGAAGGACACTTCACACACTCAGCGACCGCAGCTTTGAGCACGTAACAGAGGGGGCAGAGCTATCACGCGCACATGTTAGATAACTTTATTTATTTTGGATTGTGAGTGCAGTATTCTCCTGTGAGAGGGATTATAGCGCCTCCCAATGGTGAATGTGTTTACACTCATGACAGGTAGGCTATTATTTGGTATTTTGGTCATTTATTTCATTAGCTGCATCCCAAATGACACACTATAGACTAAATCAATAAGACACAAAATTATACTACAATGAGAACCATAAATAAGAAATGTTCTTTTGTTTAAACTGACCATTACTTAAATGGCAAAACCTTGGCCTTCTTGCCGGCAAATAATAATAAAAAAAAATAAACAAAGTTTTATTAACAGAGTGCAAAATTCAGCACACTGCAAACCAAATAAACACAACATAAATAAACTTGAAATGGTCTGTTGATTAACCTGACAGTAACTTAAATCCCAAGTGCCAAACGCCTGGCCTTCTTGCTTGCAAAATCCTCAATCAAAGTGTATTGCACATTGTATGAGACACTATTGCAGTAGTTATTTAAATAGTTACACACTGGTGTTTTGTGTGTTTAGAAATGTACAATTGTCAGTGAATATTTGTTTACTGTTCCTTTTTGGTGCTACATTTACATATGAACAATAAATCAACCGCTAGCTACAGTCATGGCCGTTCTCTAACTAAATACTGATAAGTAGTGGACAAAATCAAAAATAAAGTGCATACATCAGTATAACTACATTGCAGACAAAGAGTTTGGATAGCTAGGTTGGTAGTAGGGGGCCCATCCTCATATTTTTTCATGGGGCCCAAAATTGCTAGCGGCGCCCCTGCAAAACATTATTATGTTTTACCATATGTATGAATAACAACAATAATAATAGCCTACTCATATTAACCTATAATTTACATATATAAAATTGTGAGAAAATTGTGATCTTTATTTTAAGCAAAAAAATTATGATTCTCGTTTTAGCCAGAATGGTGCAGCTCTATACTAATCTTGAATGTGAACTTTGATTAATAGATGCTGTACAAGTATTGTTCATCATTAGTTCATGCTGAATACAATAACTAATGAAACCTTATTATAAAACATGACTAAAATCTTTTATTGACTTAATCCTGAATTTAATTTTGCAAGTTCTGACATCCATCAATTTGTTAAAGCATCAAAACAGAGAAAAGCAAAACTTTTTCAGGCAAGGATGCAGAGTTGTGAATTAGCTTTGGTCATTTGGAACGAATCCGAAAGATACAAGGTGTTGGTGTTGTTGCTCAGATGTTGTCCGTAAGATTACGCTCAGGCAGAGGCATCCGGCTCGGGTTTATAGGAGGTTTTCAGACGAGTAATAGTAGCGCTGGATCTCTCTGTGCAGCCTGTGGTTTTGGCTCTGCCCGGAGGCTGGGATAATGGCTCCCAGTGTCTGGAGAGATTAAAGGCCAGAGCTGCATTGTTCACATGCCTCGAGATTAGTTTCCAAGGAAACGGATTGCGGTTGCCATGTGAACACAAGGCCCGGAATTAGGATTGCGTTTTATTTATTTATTTGTTTGTTTTACAGCTCGCGTTTGTCATCCCTGCTGTTTTACTTTGCCTTTAAGCCACCATTTCATTTGCATTCGTTTTATAAACCTAGCCTGGCTTCCAAGTTTAAAGCGTTGTAGTTTGGAGCTGACGTGGCTTACATGGAGATGTTTGGGAGGCATCTTTTCAAGAGGGATGGGTAAAGTAGTTGACTTCCGAGGTCTCGTGCTTCCAGGCCCTGTCTTGCTTCCAAGGAGAACAAATTAAGGATGAAGGGTTTTAAGGCAATAATCTGAGCTAGCTTTAATTGGTTGACAAAGGCTTATCGTAATTAGCTACTTTCACATGTGTGTGACGGATTTCGGCGTATTAGCACAGGGGAGGGTATTACTATCACTTTCCAAAGCTTCTTATAGGTTTTTGCCATCCTTCAATACGTTTTGTACAGCAGAAAAAAAAATGTTTGAAAAAGTTAATAGGGAACTTGAAACCTTCATCATATTGGTTTGTATTTGTACGCAATCGTATCACTACATACTAGTTAGTATTGTTTTACTGTAATGACATAAAGAATGACTGATGACACTCCAAAATGCACACCCAAGGTGGTGATGTGACCACTTTTACTACATATACCACACCTAAAGACCTAAAGGTTTCGATGTTTTATTTCAAGATCTTCCTAAAATGGCTCTTATGTAGGACTATTTTTTGGTGCATCTCAAAGTCTTTTGTTGCTTTTCAGTTCCATTTTTGACTGCTTTGAAGAATGTGAAATCATTTGGCATAGTGATATAGTACTGTAGACCTGCCTGGAATGAACTTTAGCTGTGTGTTTGTTTGAAAGTAATTGCGCACTTTGTAATGTTTATCAGCTGTTTGGAAGAGTTTTATACTGCTTTCTAATGCATTCAGTAATGCATGGGTGAAATACAAAATATAAAATTGCTTTGTTTTATAAAATGGTAATTATGTTACTTGTACATTATAATATCAATTAATGACAGAGCCTAAACGATTAATATTTCAGTTTTAATTCAGCACAGAAATATTTGTTGATGATAAACACTTTTGAATTTAAATCCATTAAAATAAAAAAGTTTAGCTCAGGCAATGTTAATATATAGGTTATTATAGTAGTAATGTTTGGATTTAAGATTATTTTTTTCATTAAAATATACACTCACCTGCCACTTTATTAGATACACCTTACCAGTACTGGGGTGGAGTCACTTTGCTTTCAGAACTGCCTTAATCCTTCGTGGCCAACAAGGTACAAAAAAAATTCCTCAGAGATTTTGGTCCATATTGACATGATAGCATCACGCAGTTGCTGCAGATGCACATCCATGATGCAAATCTGCTGTTCCACTGCATCCTACAGGTGCTCTATTAGATTGAGATCTGATGGAGGCCATTTGAGTACAGTGAACTCATTTTCATGTTCAAAAAACCAGTCTGAGATGATTCGTGCTTTATGACATGGTGCGTTATCCTGCTTGAAGTAGCCTTCAGAAGATGTGTGGTCATAAAGGGATAGACATGGTCAGGTAGGCTGTGGCATGGGCTCAAAGTGTACCAAGAAAATATCCCCCACTCCATTACACCACCACCACCAGCCTGAACTGTTGATACAAGACAGGATGGATCCATGCTTTCATGTTGTTGACAGCAAATTCTGACCCTACCACCCGAATGTCGCAGCAGAAATAGACACTCATCAGATCAGGAAACGTTTTTCCAATCTTACATTGTTATATTGGTTTGGTAAGCCTTTGCGTCTTGTAGGTCCTCTGCTGCTGTAGCTCGTCTGCCTCAAGGTTGGACATGTTGTGCATTTAGAGATGCTCTTCTGCATACCTCGGTTGTAACGAGTGGTTATTTGAGTTAATCAGTCTGGCCATTCTCCTCTGACCTCTGGCATCAACAAGGCATTTTTTAGCGCCCTATTTTTTAGAACTGCCGCTCACTGGATATTTTCTCTTTTTCAGATCATTCTCTGTAAACCCTAGAGAGGGTTTTGAGTGAAAATTCCAGTAGATCAGCAGTTTCTGAAATACCATCTGGCACCAACAACCATGCCATGTTCAAAGTCACTTAAATCACCTTTCTTCCCCATTCTGATGCTCGGTTTGAACTGCCACAGATCTTTTGGACCAAATCTACATGCCTAAATGCATTGAGTTGTTGCCATGCGATTGACTGATTAGAAATTTGCGTTAACCAGCAGTTGGACCTAAAAAAAGTGGCCAGTGAGTGTATGAATATAAATATTTTGCTAATGTATGTACTTAAAATATCCCACTTGTTTTGAAAGTTTTCAAATCCAGAGGAAAAAAAACATTTTTAACTAGCAACATGGACTGTGTCCTGTATCGCCTTCTAAGGATGTCACACACGCTCAATTTCTGAATTGGTTCTATAAAAAACAGCGAAACACCAAAGACGCTTTAATATGTTGTGTGTTTTACTAGTTTGCATGGAGCAGCATTATAGATGAACACTAAAACTGGCATAGTACAATTAAACAGCGCTGCTTCTTCCCCATCAAAGAGTTCCATAGGATGTAATGAAGATAACAACTCCCTCGATTCCACACTCAGTCAGGGCATCACCAAACTATGCTTTTGTTTATTGTTAAAAAGCATCCTCTAGCAGCAAAACTTAAATACTGCGCCTTCAAGTAACTTTTTAATCCTTGTGTGTTTCTCTTAGAAGAATGGCTCAGATACGGAAGTTGGGCTGTGATGGGATGAGGACAAACTCTCGACCAGAGCTCAAAGTTCCCCAAGTTTCAGCCAGACAAGAGATCCTCACCAGCCTCGTGTCTGCTCTGGACTCTGTGGTAAGATGGTTTTAAAGATTCTTTTGGTGCCGGTGGGTATTATGCACAGTAATGTTGGTGGATAAGTTGAGGTGAACTGTGTTTGCAGTGCTCCGCCATGTCGAAGCTGAACGCTGAGGTGGCCTGTGTCACTGTGCATGAGGACAGTGTGATCGCAGTGGGAACAGAGAAGGGAAGAATCTTCCTAAACTCCAGAAAGGAAATACAGACCGACTTTCACAAGTTTTGCAGTGAGTAAACCTCAACTTAGAACTAGAATGCTTTACAATATTATATTTGTGCATACATTTGTTTAATCAGTACTGAAGCCAAATCTGGAGCTAATCTAACAAAATAACTTACAATAATGGTTCAAATTTTTTTATATGTAACAAAAAGTATTAAATACAATTTTCAAAAAAAAAAGCAAAAATCAAGAGAAACAAAAAATATATACAATTTTGTTGAAATGTTGTAGTTTGGATTTTTTTTGCAATCTTCCCATTTTAAAGATGTTCTGTGACTAAAATATTATTTTAATAAATATATCAGTTTAATAAATCATTTTTTTTAAATGCACCAATATATATTAAATATATATATAAAAAATAATAATATATATATGTATATATAAGTAAAAATTGTACTTTCAAGATTGCAACTTTCTGCATTCCCGTAATGGCATGTTATATTATACTCATATAAATGATGAAGATTTATTACCTTAAAAAAATACTATGTATTTTGTGACACCACGAAATAAACTGTAAGCTTTTTATTTTGTCCATATGATATATATTGTCATGCTACTGGAGCAACTACTTCTTAAAATTAGTTCAAACTCAAGAAGTATTACAATAGATATGATATATTATGAGTTGTAGTATTATTATTACATTTTTATTTAAATAAATGAATATCCTTCCAACCATCCATCAATCTAACAATCTAACCAACCATCCAACCAACCGTCCGTCCGTCCGTCCAACCAACCATCCATCAATCTAACCATCTGACCAACCATCCATCCAACCAACCAACTGTCCGTCCGTCCGTCCGTCCAACCAACCAACCATCCATCAATCTAACCATCTA
>CAIGQQ010011877.1:865973-877188 GCA_903798035.1 Danio albolineatus | reverse complement strand
AACCAACCATCCATCAATCTAACCATCTAACCAACCATCCATCCATCTAACCGTCCGTCCGTCTATCCTCTTTTAAACCCAAGTGTGTGTATTTTTCCCACTAGAGTAACAGATGTATTTTTCCACAGAAGTGTCCTGTCTACAAGCGTTAAACTCCATGAACTCCCACAGCAAAGTTCCTGAAGTGGACTGCAGCAGGACTGGCAAAGACAGCAGCGGGCAGCAGGGCAGACAGAGAGCCTTAACAGACACTCATTCCAACATCTTCGTCCTGAGGAAGATGGTGGAGGAGGTGTTCAGCGTGCTTTACAGTAAGCTGATATAAGCAGATTTTCTTCCTGTTTTGTGTGCAATCAAAGGAAAGACGATGCGTTTTTATTAACGGCATTGTGCTGCGTTTTAGGTGAGGCTGTTGGGAAGAGCAGCCTGGTCCCCGTGCCTTATGACTGGATTCTCAAGGATCCCAGTTCAGTGATTGTGTACGGCCTGCCTGACGGTGTGACTTTGAGAAAGCCTTCGGAATACGACACCAAGACCTTAATGAAGATCTTAGAGCAGAGCAACCGCATCCGCTTCATAGTCAAAAGGTCAGTCTTCTGCTGTCGCCTGAAGGCCTGTTCACATGAGGTCTGAAATTAAATGATGAACATAAATCTGAAAACTATGACAATATAACATTTTTTCACAGGATATTTAGATTTTTTCCCTCTTTTACTGAAAAGCATATAAGCTTTTTGCTTTGTTACTCGCATTTCAAATAGATAATGCTTCCAGGAGAATTAACTTACGGACAAAATGGAGCTGTATGTGTGAATGTTTGGAGTCAGTAAAATGTGAAATATTATATTTATATAAAATACATTAAAAGTTAATATATATTTTAAATAAATTTAAATGTTTTTTTTATTTTCTTAATCAAATATATTTTTTTATTAAATCTTTAAAAGTGCCAACTTTGTTACTTTTAAAAAAATACTAATTGTTTATCAAATATTCTATTCATCATTGATAATTCTATTCAACATTGATAATATTACAGAATGTTTATAAAAGGTTTAGTTCACCCAAATTTAAAAATGAGGTCCTGATTATGTCCTAACTCTTTGCTTGTTCCCAACCTGTTTGAGTTTTATTTTCTGTTAAACACATATGGATATGTTTTAAAGAATGCTGGAAACCTGTAACCATTGACCTCCCAAGTATTTGAATATTAGTTGAGTATTTTTCAATACTTTTAGAATAATGACAGAATTGTTTAAATTTTTGGGTGAACTAACTTGTTTAACTAGGTTCGTTAGGTTAACTAGGCAAGTTCTGTTAATTAGGTAAGTCAATTGACATCGATTTTTTTTTAAATTTAAGGCGCTTATAATTTTGATCTTAAAAAAATGCTTTTATTTTAGCCAAATTAAAATAACTAAGAGTTTTTCTAGAAGAAAAAGTTAAAAAGCAAAAAATCTTAAAAATTCCTTTGTAAGAAGTGAAAAATTTCTCTCTTCTATTTAATTATTTTGAAAAGAATTAAAATTTTGCAGGAGGGCTAATAATTTTGCTTTCAAATGTAACTGGAACCTTGGTGAATGTTTAATTAAAAAAAAAAGAAGAAGTGATTGTGCACTGTATAAATATACTGATGAATATAGTTTAAGGGGCTGTTCAGACAATGTATTTTTCCTTTCCAATTTTTTATTGTTTTTCAATGTAAACATGTAATCGACAGATGTATGTGTGACCATTACGTCTGCGTCTCATGTCTTTTGCAGTGCCACGCACATGAACAATTTTTAGACAGCGTGTGAAGTTCATCACTATCGATTCTAAAGCAGTTGACCATTCAGAAGAACTTGGAAGTGGGACAGTCTTTGCAAGTTTCTGTTTACAGACCTTCAGTGGCTGTGTCCTGATACCCATTATATTTCAAACCATTCCAAAGCATTGCATCTTGCAATTTTAGAAGTAAAGATGTGTTTAGTAAGAATGAGCCTAAACACCCTATTTATTACAGGATCCACGAAAGATTCCATAAATCAAGCACTTTATGAACAAAGCCCAACAAATGTGTGTTTATTCTTAACAGAACGCCGGAGGAACCCTCTCGGGATGCCAAATCCTGTCCGGAAGTCAACCATCACTCTTCGACCTCAAAGAGCGCAAGCAACCACACCTCGGTCAAACCCTCGGTGCAGGAAGTGTCCGCCAGCAACTCCATGCTCTCCAGCTTCCTGTACGGGATGCCCATGTCCTCCCAGCCTCACCCGGACAGCAAGCTGGACCTCAAGCCAACGTCACTGCACAGCATCGGCAAAGAGCGGCCGGGCATGTGGACACCCGCCGAGGAAAAAGCCGTTCAGGCCAAGGAATGTGCTGACAATGGTAAGAGCGTGTAGGTGCTGCACCATACGGATGTTGTCTTTTTTTATGTACATTACTCTAAGCTTATATCTCTGACTGCGTGTCTTTTCCAGGCGAGCGAATAGGGCTGGCAGCAGATCTTACCCAAAGCCCTCCCAGCATCCATGTCTCCAAGCGCCTTCTGTTCTCCATAGTGCATGAAAAATCAGGTGGGCGACAGACTGTACTCACCATTACTGAGTCTGGCCAAGGACAAGCTGGCCTTCATTTCAGTTGGGTTTTATGGGGTCCTTAGCAGCGTGTCTAATAGAAAGAGTCAGTTTCCTCTACAAAATCAAAAACAAGGGATCTTCTCAGAGTACTTTAAATGGCATTGGTCATTCACTGTGAAAAATGCAGGGTTCCACACAATTCATTTATATAGTCAACACAAATTGATTAAGTTAACCTTACAGATTTAACAAATATAAGTGGTTTGAACATAAAAACTAAGTTGCCCCAACTAAATCTCAATAATTGTGTTGTTTCGGCCCATTTTAAATAAGCAGTTTAAACAAGCAACAAAATTTGAGTGTTGATTGTTTTTTGAGAGTTCAAAAGTGAAAGCTGTTTCGTGATTTGTTCAGCTCTGTTCATTTATAGTTTCAGGGAACATAAAAAGATGTTTTAAAGAGACAGATCACATTAAAAGGAAAATCCTGTCATCATTTCAACACAAAAGAAGAGATATTGAAGAATGTTGGAAAGCAGCAACAATTGACTTACAGCATTATACTATACAGGCCTTTTTGTAATTTTTATAGCCTAAATTGACTGATTTTGTCACATTTGTTTGTTTTTTTGCTGCAATATTTGCTGCATTTTTTGTGACAGTTTTTATGTATATTTTATGGCAGTAAAAAAATAACAGTCTTTATTAATTTTTATTACATTTAAGACCTGAAGAACCATTGGGAAATGTAACGTATGAAATAATTATAACATATAATAACTTCATTCATTCATTCATTTATTTATTTTCCTTTGGCTTATTCCCTAATTTATCAGGTGTTGCCACAGCGGAATGAACCGGCAAGTTAATTTTGATATTTTAAATGTAACTGAATAACAACGAAACTCGTTAATTTAAGATAATGTCAAATTAATACAACAATTTAAAATAAAAATATGCATATACAATAAAATAATTCATGTTGTTTGTTTAATCACAATGTAATCATGCAATTACTTAATATTTGGTTGTTTAATATTGTCACTGACAAACACAATTGGTCACATCATGTTTACATAACATTACAATTTTATTCATGTTGAGGGTGGGGGTGGTGGTGGCATACAGTTTGGAGCATTGTAGACATCTATTTTCAAGAAGGAATTAAGAAAAATCCTGATCCCAAGTCTGGGATGCAGCATTATTAACAAATGTGTTTTGACATGTACAATAACACATGGTTATGGTTTGTAAATTGTTTTACCTGGACTTTTTTTAGTGTTTTTGATTAAATGTGACCTTTTTACTTGACTATGTTTTAGGACAAGGTGTGCTTTGACAGGTCAATGCGTGAATTGCGTAATGCAAGGTTTGCATGATGGTTATGCGCTGTATTTGCAATATATTTGCAACATTTCAGAAAAAAAAAATCGAGATCAGATAAATTGCAAAATTTTGGAGGGACTTTAATAGGTTTTTACTATTCTACCGTTGGCTTCCAACATTCTTCAGCATATCCTGTTTTATGTTCAGCAGAAGAAAGAATTTGATAAAGGTTTAGAAATTTAGAAATTTTGGGTGAACTATCCCTTTAAAGGCCTATATTTATTTACAATTGAAGTTGTTTTTAATTCTTTGTTTGACACAGTGTACAATTAACAAACATGTTTTTTGGGATATTTATCATACATATTTTTGGCAAGTTTACTTTGGCAAGCTCTTTTAAAGTCCTGAAACAAACTCCAAACAAACTTTGTATTGACCTGATTTTGTTCACAATGTCAGAACCCAGGGCCTCAGTGCAGTTTTTGCCATATAAAACAATTCACAGTAACTGAAAAGCATTGTTTTCTTATGCAACTCATTGTGAATCATTCATGAATTTTGAACTTCTAATAATGTATTTAAAAAATTTCTAATAGTCTTCCTCCCTTTATATTTTATTTTCTAAGGTTATAAAACTAATATACAGTAAATCACTGTACTATTTCCCTAGTTCTTTAAGAAAATGTATTTTCTGTTTAAATATGCAAATGGTGATTTTTTTTTATTAAATCTTCTCAAAATGGCATGTTTGCTGATCAGAAATCTAAACAAGACATGCTAATTTATTATTATTAGCACTTTAGAGTTTTTAGATTAATGGACAAAAAAAAAACAAATTTAAAAGTTTATTTGTATTGAGTTTTGTTTATTTGCTTCTGTCAATTTCAGTATAAAATTATATTTGTAATATACTTTTGCTTTATCTACTGCACCTGAGGGTACATTTTCATTTTGTTTCTGGAAAAAAATAGTACCAGGTCAGCTCTGTAACCTTTGTATAAACCTTAAGAATATACAGTAAATACTAGGAATGAAAGTCTGGTGCTGCAAGTTTTTTTGGCGCAATGCATACAAAAGAAACAAAAAACATAATAAATAAAATCGAGTAATACTAATAGAAACACTTAAATATATATGCCTAGACTATTCTGAAACAATATGAAAAATAATACAATTGGAAATTCAAGAAACAAATCATGTCAAAATCTGGCTAAAAACTTTAAGGCAAGACACTCCATTAAAGTATTGACAGAGGGGATCTAGCTAAAAAGCCCTTTGGACTACTTTCCATTTTTGAGCTTGACATATTTACTATAAAAAACAGTGTGAAGATTCTTCAGAATTCCTCTAATGTCTCACTGAAAACGTACCAGTTTGCAGAGACTCAGCGGGGCGAGTAAATAATAACAGATTTAACTATTACTTCAAGTAAATAACATCATTAGTAAATAAATCACTAATATCTCTAATGATCTAGTGGTTATTCTTTATATATTAGGGGTGTTAGTTTACATATAGCTCCATGAGGGTCGCACATAAAGAGACTGATCTTGGCAGACCCGAAAGTAGTAATGGGAGTTTGGCCAGGGCACCTGGGCTACCGAAGTCTGTTCCTCTCAAAAGATCAGTGTGAGACCTTCAGTCACTGCAGAGAGTCAAGACCTGCCTTAATTGACTCCTATGTCAAAAAAAAAAAAAATCCACGTATACATGGGGATTTCACAAATTGATATTTGAGAATGAGTCATCAATGCTTTTGCTTTTCTGTTTTGTTACATGATGCTGAATGCACAGAAAAATGGGATTCGTTCATCAGGGAGACGGAGGATATCAATACCCTTCGAGAATGTGTTCAGATCCTATTCAACAGCAGATATGGTGAGATCACAAGCATACCGTTATACAGTACAATAATGCATAATTGTGATAAAATGCTCTTGTTCTTTAGGAGGAAAAACCCACCTAGCGTTTATTCAAAGGTCTATACTGAGTAGTAATCAGTGGTGTAACAGATCACAAATCTCACGGTTCGGATCAAACTACAGTGTTTGAGTCATGGATCGGACCATTTTCGGATCTGCAAAAAAGGGAGGAGACAAATGTCATTTGCTTCCTAGTTATACAATAATATTACTGCAAAAACCATAACTTAGAACCTGTAATTTTCATAATTTTTTAAAAATTATTAATATTTTTTGTATATTTTAGCGATTTTAATCTTCACCATAAACATCAGTATTTATATCTGAACTATAAACTGTTTTCCCAGTACTTCTGTGTTATTGAATTGTTTGTAACTAACTGATAGGGCTGTGCATTTAATCGCAAATAAAACGCGATTTAAGAACATGCAATTTCTAAACCGCGTAAGGCTGCAATTTTATTGATTATTTAGATTTTTATTCAGAATACACTATTGTGCGCATCATTTTATTATGTTAACCAATCAGAGCTCACGCACACCAAGCATTTACAGCTAAGCTGAGCGGGAGAAAGATGTCAAACAATCAGAGCTCACTCCGCGCACGACTAAGTTGAGCGGGAGAACCGAATAGGTGGTTTTGATTTACGTTAGTTTTTATTTATTGTTATGACTGGAATTAAGATTAGTTAATCATTATTTTTCATGTTGTCTGATTTTAACACAATTTATTACAGTTTTGTTTATGAAGCAGTTAGTACAACTGTGTACATTATGTTTTAACTAGAGCTGAGGTTAGTTAATCTTTATTTATTTTATGTTGTCTGTTTTAAAGACAATTTAACTACAGTTTTGTTTATTAAACTTATACTGTTATTTCATTGTGAAATGTTTTTTTATGAACTTCTTGTGCACTGAATACATTTAGAATGTATGTATGTAGCTTGTATGAAACAGCAAAAACAGTTGCCAAAATCGCAATATTCGTTCAAGAAATCGCAATGTGATTATTTTGTCTATATTGCACAGCCCGAGTAACTGAAAAAGTGTAAAAACTGAAACTCTCTCAATGAAACACTGATTTAAATGCAGCGCTTCGAAGGATTACTAAACATATGCAAATCACTTGCATTTATCATTTATGTTGAGCTGGTTTGAATTGAGATCATGATCTTTTAGTGTTTAATTGTGCAGCTTTACACTGTATGCATTAATGCAGACTAAACAAACAGTGACAGTCACACATGAGCACAAAATTGGAATTGGGTCACATTTAACTGGCAGTGTAAACAGGGCCTCTGTCATGCGTTCTAGCACATGCGCACGTCTGAGCTCTAGGCAGTCTGCCAGCTGGTGCTTTGAGCACAAAACCCCAGAGAGCAGTGCACATCGGACAGTTTATCAAGGATGTACTGATGAGTCGAATCTCATTATAGTTGTTAAACGTGATAATTAAATAATCTTGTCTCTATCTAACGACTCTTCGGTCTTTTTGAATGTATCAGGTAACTTGTGACAGCGTCAGTTCACTGTATCAATCTTTCGCTTTCACGCTTGTACTTAGTAATTTTAGTGAAAACCTCAGATACTGTTGGTTGGTTCCTGTTGGTTGTCATTATGCCGACACAGATCACTCTGCCTAATCATGCCAGAGTCCTGTGGAAAAAGTGATTGACAGGTGGTAATTTTTGTGTAACTTATTTTTATTTATTTATGATTTGGTTATGTGTGTAAGAGTCCATCTGATAGTCCTATGACGGAGCTAACAGTATTGGTGAAGGTTAAATGCATGTAAGCCTTTTAGCACATGTGAAAAGAAATATTTTTACTTATGAAAACGTATTTTGATTCGTTTCCATCTCCGAATTTAATCTGACTCCAATTTATTATAATTTAAACGCTCATACATAAAGAAAGTTTGATTAAGCCACTAGATTATATCATACGAAGTCAGTGATTGTCAGGTGATATTAGAGTTAAACAATAATTTTACATTTATTTGTCAGGCAAAGATTTTCCATTCCAATTCACATAATTACACAAGATAAGCCAATTCAGATTGTACAACATCAATTACTCCAAGATCGATTAAGAGTTAAAGATTAATACCTGACCATGTAGAAAGACATTGCAGCATATAAGTTCTGATGCAGAGCTCAGAGACTTATACACTGCAACGTGGTCTTCTGGCTACAGAATCCCACTGGCCCATACCACATTTTTACCTTATATACCCAACAGAGCGTCACAGTGACCCTTGCCTAGTGTATTGATGTGTCAATCATCTCTGAAGGGGGGAGCATCTGGCAGAGATTTTATCAAAGTCAAAACCAAATCAACAAATACAAGTGAAATATTACAGTGACATTAAGACCACTTTACCACTCACACATGAGACATTTAAAATGATACCAAACATGAATATAAAGCTACAAGATACACCATATTAAAACCTTGAGCATTTTATGTGGAATGTAAATGATCTGCTTTGATCTTAGTTTTGGTCTCCTGATCTTCTCAGATTAGCCAGTTTATTGTTTTAGTGCCTGACCATTCTCGTGGTCTTGTCTCGTGGAATTCCATAACAATTCTCAGGGTTTATTATCATGGAGAGATATAGCCATCCTTACATGTGTAAAACAAAGACCATGCGGGTCAGGTAGCTGAAACGGTTGGCTACAATATTCATAAAAAATTAATTCACAGACGACGATGCCATCATCCATCGCAATGTTTTACATTAGACATCGTACAATGCCAAATTGGTCGACAACGCCCAACCCTAATGTAAATACATATGCCATCACTGTTTCTGTGTATGCGAGATCTATTTGAATGGAAGATATGGCAAATTGTGCCTTTGAAACAAACATTTTGTTTTTATATCACAGAAACTCAATCTTGAACTCATCTTTTCTCTGCTGTTTTGTTCAGCCGAGGCATTAGGCCTGGATCACATGGTTCCTGTGCCCTACCGAAAGATCGCTTGTGATCCTGAAGCCGTGGAGATCATTGGAATTCCAGACAAGATTCCCTTCAAGAGACCATGCACTTATGGTGTGCCTAAACTCAAGCGCATCCTGGAGGAAAGGCATGCCGTCCGCTTCGTTGTCAGAAGGTTCGAGACTCTACCTGAGCATGCTTTCATTCTTTATTTTATTGTATTATTTAAGCGAATATTTACCCGAGCAGATTCCCTCAATAATTGGCACTAGTAAAACCGAAACAGCAGCGGTGTGATTTGTAGTTCTTCCAGTTTCAACATGACGACGATGTCAGAGATTTAATTACTGATAACCTTTCATTTTTCACATGTAATTAACTCTGTGGCTCACTGCAAAATGAATCCCGATATTGGTACTGGATATACTGGGTTTTTAATTTGCTTCATCAGAAAAAAAGAAAAAAAAAATGTCTAGCCATCTTTGCCATCTGGCAGAGCAGCGCTAGGCTTCCAAAGTGGGGCGTCCTGCTGGTTGTGGTAACCGCTGCCATACTACCGCCAGCGTGGAGCCGCTGATTTGGCATAATGAGGAAATCTCCTGCTGTTTGCACCAGACATGTGTAGACAGTGTTTCAGTGTTTCAATGTGTTTAAGGTGGACTTAACAGGAACTAACAGATTTCTGTTTTTGTTTTCTAGAATGTTTGATGAACGGATTTTTACTGGTAGGTAAAATGTAGTTATTACTATACATTATGTAAATGTAATTATACTATACATTACAATGTAATAGTATTTTGATGACATGATGTTGTATTTTTAAGGCACTGTAAAAGGTGAAAATATTTTGCTTTTAAGAAACTATTTTTGCCTAGAAACGTGTTTATCATTTACACTGCAAAAATGTAATTACAAAGACTCAAGACAACATATTTTTATGTCGTTTTAACTTATTTTATTAAATTGATCAGGTTTAAAAGCTACATTTTTATAAGTCATGCAAAGATAAACTTAATATCTTTAACAAGTTTGATTGATTTAAGTTGGGATGACTAGATAAATGTATTTGAGTAAAATATTTTTACAGTGTACATTCATTCATTAATTTGGCTTATTTATCAGGGGTCAATGAACCGCCAGCTTATTCAGCATATGTTTTACACAGCGGACACCCTTACAGCTGCAACCGAGTAATGGGAAACATCCATACACACTCATTCATACACTACAACCAATTTAGTGCATTCAATTCACCTATACTGCATGTCTTTGGATTGGGGGGAAACCCAGTGGTTAGCACTGTCGCTTCACAACAAGAAGGTCGCTGGTTCCAATACCGGCTGGGCCAGTTGGCGTTTCTGTGTGGAGTTTACATGTTTTCCTCGTGTTGGCGTGGGTTTCCTGTGGGTGCTCTGGTGTCCCCCACAGTCCAAAGACATGCGCTATAGGTGAATTGGGTGAACAAAATTGGCTGCAGTGTATGTGTGCATGTGTGAATGTGAGAGTGTATGAGTGTTTCCCAGTGTTGGGTTGCAGCTGGAAGGGCATCCACTGCGTAAAACATATGCCAGAACAGTTGGTGGTTCATTTCGCTGTGGTGACCCTGATAAATAAGGGACTAAGCCGATGAATTAATAATTGAGTGAATAAATCTGTTTTTGAACAAATCGAGTGAGGTAGTAATTCGGTGATCCATTACATTGCTTTATTTCTAAATGAATCAGCCATTTTGATTGAATCACTTGAATGAACGATTCCGTTAATCGCTCAAGTTAGCAAGTTGCCACCATCTTCTCATGGTTATAGGCAGCGTCCGCATACTTAGTATGTAGTATAGTATATATGGTATAGTGACGCAGGTAGCTCACGTGATCTTTTCTAATGGCCGAGTAGTACGTTAAATTCAAATGCAGTACCTACAGAGTAGTAAGCAGTTTCGCACGCAGCCACAATCTCATATTTTTTCATCTATGACAACTGAAAACACCTAAATCCAACAAACTACCAGTACAAAAGTAAAATAAAATAAATGTATTAAACATAAAAACAACTATACGTATTGAAAAGAAATAACAGAAACAGTAAGACTGCATTTTGTGTGACTGTAACACACCACTCATATAGTCTCATCTCATATAATCTAATATAATCTGGGTGATTTAAAAATGTACAACATATTTAAATGAGGTCTTATAATAATTAAAATATTTATCTTCTATAACATTAGCGCATGGCTTATTTTGATAATGTGTGTTGAACTAGTTTCTCTGTGTTCTTTTGTAAGCTGCTGGTAAAGTAGCGAAGGAGGAGGGCAAACAGGACGGTCCTGCCTCTGAGGATGGTTTTCCAGAAGGCCTCAGGGTCCCGAGCTCTTCTCTAGAGTTGGTCAGCAACACTCACAGCAGCAGGTACCAGTTTATCTTGCCTGTCACAGCAGAAGCACTATATATATATATATATAT
>CAIGQQ010011877.1:835640-865573 GCA_903798035.1 Danio albolineatus | reverse complement strand
TATATATATATATATATATATATATATATATATATATATATATATAAGATATAATATAGTATAGTTTAAATGCCAATTTACATAGCGTTTATTGCCATATACTGAAAGCAGCAGCAGATAGTTCACCTCAGATAAACCGTTTGAAGTTGAACATTAGAACTGTGAAATAAGGCAAACCAACACATGCCAGTGATTCAGCATGTCCATTTAATAATGGTAAAGAGGTTTAATATGTATTAATTATATTATAAACCGTACCATTTTGTTAGTGAGTGCATATTCCGTGCTTCTAAATAGCTGTATTTAAATTTGTCATGTTTCGACTGGTGCAAATCTCGTCATGTAGCGGGTTGTTAGGACACGGAGATACAATGTAACCTGCTCAACTAATATTTATGTTGCTAATATTTATATTATTTGCTATTTAATAACCTCATGTGGAACTCTGAATCTGTGTCTCATTTTGGAGGCTGTTACTAAATGAATGTAAATGAATGACAAATAAAAATGTTTTACTCACACAACATACATACATACAACTAAGACACAACATAAACACAAAACACACTTCTCCAGGTATCTTTATGGAGACTTTCCTTAGATGTAATGATTTTTATGCTGTACAAACGACACTTTATTCCCCAATACTATCTCTAACCCAAAACTCAACCCTCACAGGAAACAATCTATGTTTAATTAAATTCAAAATACTTGGTTCTGTGTGATTTATGAGCTGTTTTCCTCATGGCGACCAAACAGCTGTCCCAACAAGGTCAAAATTTACTGGTATTCCTACAGTATACTTGTGAACATTTGGTCCCCACAATATGAGAAATACAAGGTGCACACATAAACAAAAGATAGTGCATCGTAATTCCAAACACTTATACGTATAGGAGTCCAGAAATTTCATCTGTGTGCATGACTCTAATTATAATGATTATTTTTTTTAGATCGACCAGCTCCTGTGTCAGTCCTTTGGCAGAGTGTGAAGCAGGTAGATCAACTGCTCAGCATTTTAATGGGTCCTGCCATGTAGTTTTATGGCTATAAATGTGCAAGATGCAAAATAACCCAATGTGTTTTATTTTTCAGGGCCATCTGGGGACTGCCTGACTTTGAAAAAGATCAAAACAGAACCCCCAGATGGTGAAATTATCCAGGTGACGGTGCCAGGTATGTTCTCCCAGTTCCACACGCTGAGAGTTTTCATATTTCGCTCTGCCACCTCAAGTTTTGTTCTCTTTTTGGTGTTATTGTTAGTTAATAACAATCATCTCTGCCGAAATGTAAATCATGTAGCAGCATGAACTCCCTGTAGCTCTACTGGCTTGGATGGCATTAGCATATTTCACTTACTCACAGAGAGAGGAAGTTTGTCTTTGATGGTTGCCTTCTGATTTAAAAATATTTGCTCTCATTTTCCACCCTGCTGTGCGGTGATCTGAGCCTTTGAGGACATGCAGTGCATTTTGCATTACATGGCACATTCATTGGCTAAACACCGTGAACTGATAGAACGTAATGTATATGAACTGTAAATTGGAGTTTAAGTGCTGTATAAACACCATAGAAAAAACTTCATTCTGGGAAAATGTGATTTTTTTTTTTTACTTCCAGCTTGCCTTCAGTTCTTTAAATACTGTAAGTAAGTTAGACCCAGGTCATTGTGAATATGTGCTTCAGCCTACATTTTTGTCACACTATGATTACATACACTCCCTGACAAAAGTCTTGCTTTTGGAAAAAAGGCAGAAAGTAGATTTTTTCAATAAATCATCTGTTGAACTGCATCCCAATCATCACAGTTACTACAGAAAACGCATTGGACCCAAGATTCTCATTGAAATCAGTCAGGTTTGGTGAAGGAAAAATCATGGTTGGGGTTAACGCTCAGTATGGGAGTGTGCGGGAGATCTACAGAGTGGATGGCAACATCAACAACCTGATGTATCAGAACATTTGTGCTGCCCATTACATTACAAACCACAGGAGAGAGCAAATTCTTCAGCAGGATAGCACTCCTTCTCATACTTCAGCCTCCACTTCAAAGTTCCTAAAAGCAAAGAAATTCAAGGTGCTCAAGGATTGGCCAGCCCAGTCCCCAGAATGAACATTATTGAGCTAAAGTTATTTGAGTCACTGCAGAGATGTATGGATGCAGTCCTCCAAATTCATGGGAGTCATACACAATATTCTTTCTTTTTCCACTGCACCAAGACTTTATATTCTATACTGTTCATTATTTATGTTAAGTGACAAGACTTTTGTCTAAGCAAAGTCAGACCTTACTGTCCTAATTAAACACTTAAAAATCAAGGCATGATCATATTTTATTTTGGTAAAATAAGCATAATCTAAAGGCATTTGCCTTTCATCTAAGCCACTTCTGATACCAAATGATCAACTATAAGTCAAGTTATTATTTGTTGTTCCTAAAACTTGGATAGGCGACAAGACTTTTGTCAGGTAGTGTATGTTTGACTGCAGTTTCTAGGTAAAACAAATCTTTCAGGGCACTATGACACACTTTTCACACTAATCATAGTATAATGAGGGTCATCAGCACATCAGTGCTCAAAAAATCAATGCTTTTGAATGGCCGATCCTAATGATGCCATGTCTGTCGATGGAGAACAGAAGTGGTCCAAGATGTAAGCCCCAGGGTACCCCAAAAGTTAAATGTTGGGAATTACACATCCGAAGGATCTACCTGAGGGAAAAGACTTGAACCACTGGAGTGTGATTACTGAGATGCAACTTGTCATGAAGGTTTACTGGACAATCTGGAAGTTATCCATGGTAAGTGTAGCAGAAAAAGCCAGCGAGATGAATAATGAAGATTTAGAAGTGCAGAGCAGTCTCAGTAGTATATTTAAAGCCAGACCGCTTGCTGTCGAGGAGATTGTTCTGTGAAGAAACACACAACACAGCTTGCTCAAGTGATTTTTGCTATAAAAGGAAGAAATTATATGATCTGTTATTTTCAACAAAAGTTGTTGATTTAGAGTAGGTTATAAAAGCAATAAGATCATCAGTGCTTAAAGGCAGTGAAAAGAGAACCAGAGTGGCAAAATGCATTAATGATGTTTCAACAGTACCTCATGTTGTACAAAAGCTGCAATATTTGTCAAACTGTAATGAGTTTAGTTTTCTGCTTGGCACTCGATGTGGGCGGAGTGATACACAAGAAACAGTGCTGATACTGGTGGAATTTTGTCTGTCAGCCAATCAAATTCGAGATCCCGACAGAACTGTTGAGTAAATGACATTACATCATTAAACTGAATGCTTATTGAACACATGATCTCTCTTTTTCTCGATCTG
The DNA here is from genome assembly GCA_903798035.1 of Danio albolineatus. Classification (NCBI taxonomy): domain Eukaryota; kingdom Metazoa; phylum Chordata; class Actinopteri; order Cypriniformes; family Danionidae; genus Danio; species Danio albolineatus. Next base: position 862,246 of record CAIGQQ010011877.1, on the reverse strand, counting down.
CCAGAATCCAATGCTTCAACAGAGGAGTCCAGCGAGCCTCAGGCTGAGCGAGTGACCCCTGACCTCAGTCGTCCCAAGGAGCCTGTCGCAGGTAACATCAAACTAGCTTATATCCGAACGCACTTCCTTATCCATCTTTTCTTTTGCCTCTGGTACTGCACAGATAATCCCGAGCATATGACAAATCAAAGCCTCTAATATAACCCTCTCTAATTTCTCATCCAGTTGCAAATCCCTCCACCGGTCTGTACCTGCCCTCCCACAAGCGATTAATGCCTGTTTAATAATCGTTATATGTGCACATGTACATGTCTGTTTAACTAGCTGTCAAGTCCTTTTATGTAAAGACATTAATTTCAATGGGCTTATGCTCAACACAAGGAAATTAAATGCTGCTTTAGGCACTGTGCTGTGTGGAGAAATGAACTTCTGTGAAGATCGAAACAGCGGCTTTTAATGTTTATAAGTGATAAAAACATAGGTTGAAGTGTGGTAAGGCAAGAGTTTTGCATTTATTATTTCATCCCCATTCCCAAAAACCCCAAACTTGCCCAAATAGTGGTCCTAGCCCGAATTCGATCCAGATCCAGTGTGAAACCTGTTCCCCGTGCTGTGCTAGTTCTCCCACTGCAGCAAACCCACATCCAGTAGATGTCCCTGATAGACTCCCAGTGTTAGAGCCCCTATTTCATAGAGACATACTGTGAGTTGATATGAACGCTCAATCATCTCATACGGGTATTTCACAGGTTTACAGGTTATGAAAAACTTTGAAATATCAAATTATTTATTTTTGTAGAATAAGACAATTGGTTGAATATGATCACAGTTTGGTATTTGGATTTATTAGCAAATCTGTCTGAATCATAACTGGAAAGAAAGTCCAAAGTGTTCACAAGTTTGGAGTCAGTACATTTAAAAAAAATAATAAAAAATTATTCACTTTTTTAAAATTAACAAATTAGTTATTTAGCAAATATGCATTGTTTTCCAAACTGACAGTATATGTATTTATTTATTTTTGTTTATTTATTTATTTTATTTATTTTTAAAATAATTTATAAATCATTTCTAAAAAATATTATAAATGAGTGTATTTATAATGTGAAGAAGTCAGGGTCATTTTGTTTACTTTTCTATTCTTAAAAAATAATTTAGCTGCAAGAATCTTAACACACCATTTAAACCAATGTTGATAATCAAGAAATTTTTCAGCTTATTATACTAATTTCTGAAGGATTATGTGGTGCTTCTTAAATTGCATTTAAAAATTATATAAAATATAAAACAGTTATTTATCAAATAAATACAGCCTTGGTGAGCAGAAGAGACTAATAATAAACTATAATAAAACAATAACTCTAACTGATGCTAAACCTCTGAACAACAGTATAATTACTATTTTTTTTAAGTATTTATTTTATAAATTAATACACACACACATATATATATATATATATACTTGCTTACTCTCAGGGCCATTTATATCAAAGTTGATATTTAGCCGCACCATATTGGTGTTTCGCAACATCTAGTTTTTATAAGGTGGGTTGTTAGCCCAACGCTCAAACCCCAACCTGGACATACACGCATACACTAAGGACAATTAGCTTACCCAGGTCACCTAGAGGAAACCCACGCAAAAACGGGGAGAACATGCAAACTTCACACAGAAACGGCAACTGGCCCAGCCAGGGCTTGAACCAGTGACTTTCTTGCTTTGAGCCAACAGCGCTACCTACTGAGCCACCATGTCAGCCAATAGTCTATATAATAATATTAATAATAATACTCAGTAGTCTATATTTGCTATAATATACTGCATATGTATCGGTATTTACATTGTTGTGTATTCATATATTACTGATAAAATAAATAGAATAAAATAAACTAATAATAAAAGCTGACTGACACCAAACCTGCGAACAGTAGTATATTCAAATAAAAAATAATTGATCATATAAGTCTGTATTTAATAATAATAATAATAATAATAATAATTATTATTATTATTATTATTATTATAAAATCAATATTACATAGTTGCTGTATTATATGCATATAATCTGTTATTACATTATTGTGTATTCATATTTTATTGTATATATATTATTAATTGCAAGAACCAAAAAAAAAATAAAAATAATAATAATACCTATTTTACTCACATCTGCTCTTTTATAAAAGATTTATGAGCTCCAGAAAGCAGGTGTTATTGAAGCGTTCATGCTAACTCACAGATGAAACATTATGACTCATAACTAATAACACTGGATTTGTTATGTTGAAGTTTGCATTACATACACAGTCACTGGAGTAAACCTCAGGTGAGTCCAATCATCAAAACACCTCGGGCAAAGCGTGCAGAAATCACAAGATTTTGTTGCAGAATTATTTCACGTGCACTCATTTCAGTGCGTTTGTATCTCAACAGAAGATTTAACACCGAAATCTACACCGCAAGGGCTCAAGAGAGCTGTTGAAGGTAAAACTCCATTTTAAAAGGTCACTGAGGTTTGCCTTCAGATATTACGGGATATCGGTGTGATTGTTCTCCCTTTTCCCCAGAAGACATCGGAGAGATGATCCTTCAGCTGCGAAAACAAGTCGAGAGCCTGTTCAGCTGCAAGTACAGTGAGTCATGGACTTACTTATCTTATCCCTTACAGTCCTCCTCATTTATTGTAAAGTCATCTTTATTTCTATTGATCTTATTCTTCAATGCGGAAGTGCGATCATTTTCACGATTGTTTTAGAACTTCTCCCATTCAGCTGCCTATGGGAGAAATGGAATAACAAATGGCAGAAAACGATCAAACTACTTGCTCTACAAACAAGTGTTTTCATGATTATACAGACAAAGTAGATATAAGGTGAATAGCACTTTTACAGTGTAGATTGTATCAAAGCAGCTTATAGGAACGCTCAACTTTTTTTGCAAATATACTCATTTTACATGTCCCCTAGGGTTAAACAGTAGGGGTGGCTGATGTGAAACTGACGATTTGACACAGTGTCGAGATCCTTTAGCGCATGTGTTTCGAAACACTGCACCGAATGAAGCATGATCCGAAACATGATCCTAAAGCAATTCAAAGCGATGATCAATTCAGAAGCGTTTTGAGACCTGGCGAATCTGCGTTTGACTGACAGGGTCAGAGAAATATCCGCTGTCCCACATAGTTTAGTGGACTGTGCGTGTGCACGCTGTTACTGTGCTTTAAATGGCTTTTGCGTTCGAATCATTACTTGTACAAATACTCCAAAATCATGGTTTTATATATTTTAATAATGTTACTGTTTTATGGTGTAGTTTAGATAGGATACAGCTGTGGATACGCCACTGTAAAACAATAATTAATATTTTTACAGTACTGTGATGATTTGGTTTAGGGTTTGGGTGGACATTAAAAAATACAATAATTGGGAAATTTTATGAATAATATTAATAATTCTTGTTAACTTCTGGCCACAACCATGTCTGATCTAGCAACTACCCTGTTTTATGACCAATAGCAAGACATATTTATTCACAAAGTGTTTATTCGGATGTCAGACCAATGTTAAACAAAACGATACAAGAAGAAAGCATTTCAAACTGATGTAAAGCTTTTCAAAATAGCTGTATCAGCCTGGATTCGAACCCACTATTGGTGCATGCTAGTCAGGAACTCTCACTGCTCCACTTTATCACTTGAGGGTTCAATGCTACAAAGTGGGGTTTAATACCTTAATTTGCTCAACTGATTCTTAGCTGAAGCTGTTTCAGTGCAATACATAAAAATGACCACTAGGTGTCTCTGTGGAGGCAGGTTTCGAAACGTTTCGAAGCTTCGACACATTTGCTTTGACTGTTTCAGTGTTTCACGAGGCCTCGCTTTGCCCACCACTGTTAAACAGTTGAGTTTTACCATTTCTAAATCCATTCTGCTGATCTCTGGGTCTAGCTGGAGCGCTTTTAGCTTAGCTTAGCATAGATCATTGTTTAGACCATGGTTTATACCATTAGCATCTCCATTAGTTTACTTTTAGACCGTTAGTTTACTTTAAATTTTATTTCTTTTATCTCATCTGTCAGTCCAGGTAAAATCACTTATTTAATTTCATTTAATTTAGCTTAAAGGAACGCTCTACATTTTTGGAAATAGGCTAACTTTACAAGTTTCCTATATAGTTTTACCATTTCAGAATACATTCAGCTGATTTCCAGGTCTGGCGGGAGCCTTTTTAGCTTAGCTCAGCATAGATCATTGAATTGGATTAGACCATTAGCGTCTCAAAAAAATAAAAAATAATTTTTAGATAATTTTCCTATTGAAAGCTGTAGTCACATTGTGTACTATGGCTGACAGAAAAAGAAAAGTTGCAGTCGATATGGCTAGGAGCTTCAGTTATATTCTGCCATTGGCTCATCTGCGTTCAAGGGGAGGGGCTTGCTGATAGTTCATTCTTCCAGTTACATTTATTCAACCAATCAAACTCCTCTGTGTTAAATTACCCAAAATTATTTTGTCATACTGAGTCAGATCATCTTTCATTCTCCTTCTAGGTGAGGCTCTTGGTCTGCCTGAACCAGCTAAAGTGCCGTACTCCAAGTTTCAGATGTATCCAGATGACCTGTATGTCACGGGGCTGCCTGAAGGCATGACTTTTCGGAGGCCAAATTGTTTCGGAGCAGCAAAACTCAGAAAGATTCTTGCTGCCAGCAGTCAGATTACTTTTGTTATAAAGAGGTAAACACATACAGAGCACATTCAGGTGAACAAACAAGTTCGCTCAGATATTTACAAATCCATTATAATGTTTTAAGAAGCAGGTTGATGACATTGTGGGTTTTTGTTTTGTTTGTCAGGCCAGAATTGTTGACGGAACAGGTGAAAAATGAAAGTGTCTCTAAGACGACCTCTGAATCAGGTAAACAAACGTTTGATTTTATTTGGTATGTTTATTTTATTTGTTGACTTTGAATGTTATTTATTTTATTTCATTCAGCAGTCCAGGTAAACTAACCTTTTTATTTTATTTATTTACTTTTCGTTTTATTTGTTTCATTTCATTTGGCAAAACAGATAAACTAACTTTATTTTATTTTATTATTTGGTTTTATTTGGTTTGGTTTATTTAACTTGGCAGTCCATGTAAATTAACCTTTTTAATTTATATTATTTGGTTTTAATTAATTTGGTTTATTTAATTTGGCAGTTCAGGTAAACTAACCTTTTTAATTTATTTTATTTTATTGTTTTATTTTATATGGTTTTATTTTATTTGGTTTATTGAATTTGACAGTTCATGTAAACTAAGTATTTTATTTTATTTCATTTTATTTTAGTTAATTTTATTTTATTTTATTTTATTATATCTTCATTCATTTTCTTGTCGGCTTAGTCCCTTTATTAATCTGGGGTCGCCAAAGCGGAATGAACCACCAACTTATCCAGCACATGATTTACATAGCGGATGCCCTTCTAGCCGCAACCCATCTCTGGGAAACATCCATTTTATTTTATTTTATTTGTTTTGTTTTGTTTTGTTTTGTTTCTTTTTTCCCTTTATTTTGCAGTCCAAGTAAACTAATCTTTTTATTTTATTTATTTTGTTTTATTTTTCATGTATTCATTTCATGTAAGATTATAATTTTTTATTGTATTTATTTATTTTTTTTATTATTAAGTTTATTTTAGTCAGGGAAATGCTCTTGATGCATGCTAGTTGATTTCTTTTTACTTTTTTTGTTTTGTTTTCCATTGTAGGTGTTGTTTTTAGTTTATTATAGCTAAAAATTATTCAAATACCTTCTGTTTGAGCCAAATTATCACTCACTAATCTAACATAATACTTCTTTTGATTAAATGCTCCACAGAGACTGACTCCAAAGACCAATCAGATGACCCAGGGCCTGCCTCCAAAAGACCTGGATTCTCAGGTATCAACTGTGATTAAGGGATCTGTGTTCTTTTGTCACTTTATTGCATCCTGACTTAAAGAAACAGTTCAGCTGATCCATGTGCCACGCGTCTGTCGTTTGGTTGCCAGTTCAAACCTTCATTCGCTTTTTTCCCAATGTGTAATGACTGAAGCATTGGCTATTCTACCATTGTTCTGCCCACAGACAGTTTAGAGGCCAAACTCTCCCGTATCGACTTGGCGAACACACTACGAGAGCAAGTCCAAGACCTGTTCAACAGGAAATACGGCGAGGCACTGGGCATTAAATATCCTGTGCAAGTGCCTTACAAGAGGATCAAGAGTAACCCTGGCTCGGTGATTATCGAGGGCCTGCCCCCTGGCATCCCTTTCCGAAAACCCTGTACCTTCGGCTCACAGAATCTAGAGAGGATATTAGCGGTGGCAGACAAGATCTCTTTCAGCATCACAAGGTGAAGCCCTGGTTTTAAAGAGCTTTACAACTTTTAAAGCTTTTTGAGTTGAAAAAAGTGAACTTTGATTAGTTTGTGTAATATAATAAAGTTCATTTAAACGGTTTCTATTACATTTTTAAACCATCAACCTACTTTATTGCATAATGTTGCTTTTTAAGCATGGAAAATGTTTGTAAGTTTACTATAAAATGATTTGTTCTGACTTTTGAACTGGCCACGGAAATATAGTAGTGGGCTTTATTCCAAATGCACTTTATTTTACTCTTAAGGCCTTTGCACACTGAATTCTGAAATTTTTTTATGCATTTTTTTTTTATTCATCACGTAAACAAACCTCGCACACTGAGTCCAATGCGTAATAGTTAATCCATTCCGAAAAAAATGAAATCTTTTCGGAATCAATTCAAGCAGTGAGACCTTGTTCTCTCTTCTCTAAAGTGTAAAGAAAAAGAGGAATAGGCTACATATTGTGTTTATCCAATACTGCATAGAGAGGAAGGAGAATTTATTCATTCATTCATTCATTTTCTTTTCGGCTTAGTCCCTTTATTAATCCGGGGTCGCCACAGCGGAATGAACCGCCAACTTATCCAGCATTTGTTTCACACATCCATAAACACACATACACACTCATACACTACGGACAATTTAGCTTACCCAATTCACCTTTACCACATGTCTTTGGACTTGGGGAAACCAGAGCACCAGGAGGAAACCAACGCAACCACGAGGAGAACATGCAAACTCAGAAATGCCAACTGACCCAACCGAGGCTCGAACCAGCGACCTTCTTGCTGTGAGGCGAACGTGCTACTCACTACGCCACCGTGGCGCCCTCGGAAGGAGAGTTCTCCTCCTTATCAAAGATAAGCACTGCATTATCCCCAAACGCAAAGTTTATTGCAGGTAAATCAATTGAATTTTGTTAGGTTGCTTGAGATACTTCACACATTTACATACATAAAGAAATCTGGAACTTATGGAACTCACAAATCTGGTACTAAACTTCTCCGCCACATTCTGTCTTATATTATGTACTGTGTTTGTTCTAAAGTTATCTGTGGCTTAAATGACGGCATTTTGTATTCAGCTTTCCACTTGTTGGGTGGCTTTGAACTGCCAAAAATACCTCTCAAAACGATTTTCCGGATGCGAAAAATAAAAAAAATCAAACCCGGACAAAATGTGAGGTTGAATTTATTTTTTAACATGCAAATATTACGGATGAAAATTTCAGATTCCGTGTGCAATAACCTTTATTCTTTCGAAACTGTTGTTCACCAAACAAATAATTGACCAGCAAAGAATGCAGCAAAATTAAGAAAAAATTTTATATCAAACAAAATTTCTTCAAAAAATAAGAATTTTCCTACAAAAACAAGGATTAAAAAAATGAAATGACTGTATTGACTTATAAGGTGTTTTTATAAGAGTTTTTTAGGCCTGTTTTTAGGCCTTCATAGTGTTCAAACCATAACATATTTCATGTTTATGACTGTTCTCCAGCAGCATATAACAAGCTTCGAAATGTTTGAGATATGCGTAGTTATTATATTATGATTTTATTAAACTAGTTGGATTTTAGTCAACTAAATGTAGAGTAGATTTAGTCTACTAAAATCTTATGAAATTTAGTTTGACTGAAATACAATCCATGCAGAAGACTAAAACATGACAAATCAAATGGCATTTAGGTCGTAAAATCAAAATTCATTGTCCGATTTAAGACTGTCTTGAAGTTGCATTAGTAGGCTATTGTTTTCATCTCCAAAATATAGTGTGATTTCTTATGTACTTGTTTACATTCACAGACATATGATGTAATGGAAAACATAATACTCACATGATGTACCGCCTTACAATTTGTTCACTCAGAAAACCTTATATCAGGAGTTTAAACTGACCAGGTGTTTGTTTTCAAGAGTATATGAGGCCCAATCTGTAAAGGCTCCACCTTATTTTGAAAGGGGGCAGAGAGCAGCGTCACATTTCAAGAAATACTTTTGAAACATGTTTTTTTTTTTTTTTATCACATAAAAAGGCGCAGGATAGAATAAATAATCAATGAGGTATTTTGAACTGGGATGTTCATATCTTATATCTTGTAAAAAATGGACCATTGCTAAATACCTTTGAAAAAAGGCCATTGAATAATATTTTTTTTCTATCTTTTCAGACCTTTCCAAGGGCTTATTCCCAAGCCAGGTAATGTGAAAAAAAATGTGAAAGCACTGTTTATATTCTAGCCGAATTACTAAGCCAATCAAATTATTTTTACATTGACAGCACCACGAAGGATAACCATATTGAAGAAAGGTTACACCCCAATAAGTGGTAAGAATAAAGCATCATGTACTCTGTCAGATTGTACTTTTTAGCACTTTTTGGACAAGTATCCATGTCCTCATTTGATGTTAAACAATATCACTCCTATAATAATCAATTGGACCCAAATCTTTTTGTGTTGGGCTTCACAGTCTTTTAGTCACTTTTGTTCTTTCATAGAGGTATTTTATTACCTCTTTTTTTGTGCAGATATACTGCTATGTAAATTTACGGAATGGAATATCTTTAATTGCAAAAATTGCATTCATTTGATAAATGCAGTAAAACAGTACTTTTTAAACTTTGTTACAATTTAAAATAACCTTTTTATATTTTATTATATTTAAAGGTGCAGTATGTAAGTTTGACACCCAGTGGTTGAACTAGGTATTGCACTCCTAGATCAAAACAATCGTAAGCGCAGGTTGCCAGATTGAGGACAGGAGCGAGGGATTTAAACAGTGTTCTAAATAAAAGCAATTGCACCCGATAGAAGGAATATTTTCCATATTGAAAGGAGTTTTTGTCCTAACCAACACCTTGAATTGATTTATTAGAAACGGCTTCAACAGAATACTATGACAATGCTCACTTCAGGTAAACCTCATGTGCTTTATTCAGTGCTAAATGCTAAAAATGTGAATTTGTATGCCATTGTACATGACATTTATTGCCATATATTGAAAGCAGCAAAAATAAACCCTTTGAAATTGAACTTTTAACCTAAACACATGTGAGTGATTCAGCATGTACATTTAATAATGTTAACGAGGGCTAATTTGTATTAAATAGATTATAAATCTTACCATTTCATGAGTGAGAGCATGTTCTGTGCTTCTGAATGGCTGTGTTTAAATTTCTGGTGCAAACAGCCAAATTGCTCATCACTGTGAATCTCGTCACCAAGCGTGGACACACGGTTACAATGTAACCTGCTCACCTAATGTTTACATTCCTAATATTTATATAATATGCTAATTAACAACCACCTCATGTGGAACTGAATCTGTCTCTTTTCGGTGTCTGCTACTGTCCACCGCAGGTCACATTTCAGTCATGGATGCATGCTTTCAGAGCCTTCCTGACTGAATGAATTAAATAATCGTTTTTTCCCCAAGGCAAGCTGGGGTGCTGAAATATAATTGGCTGAACTGGCATTGGGCAGGTTAAAATGACCAAAACAAAGACATCGTTCCAGCACGGAAAACACAGTTTCAAAGCAGAATATCTGACTTCAGCATAGTTTTGCAGATAAACAAGAATGTTCACTTGGTATGTTTCATATATATCTGCAAACATAATAGGGTATTTTTATGCTTTAGAAGAGTCAAAAAACTTACATACGGCACCTTTAAAAATGTGTTTATTATTATGATGGTTGAAAGTTTTAAAATTTTTAATCCAGCCTTAAATGTCACATAATCCCTCAAAAATAAAGTTTGGTCCCACTTTATATAAAGTGGCCTTAACTAATATGTACTTACACCAGAATTAATAATTTGTTACAATGTACTTATTGTCTAAATACATGTTTTACATTGTACTTATGCTTGATTTAATAACTGTCTGTAATTACATCTGTAGTTAATTTCTGTAGTTACATTTGTAAATACACTGTTGACCATCCCTTACACCTCAACCCATCCTTAAACCTACCCATACCACCAAAACAGTCCTTAACCTATCCCTATCCCAACTCAAGATCAACACAAGTGTTCTCAAATACATTATGAACACAGTAAGTACATTGTATTTACTTTTTGATGCAAGTACATAGTAGTAAAGGACACTTAATATAAAGTGGGACCTAAAGTTTTGATTTGATGTAAATTTGATGTAATTTGAAGAAATGCCTAAAGGGCAACATGGAGGCTCAGTGGTTAGCATTGTTGCCTCACAGCAAGAAGGTCGCTGGTTCGAGTCCTGGCAGGGTCAGTTGGCATTTCTGTGTGGAGTTTGCATGTTCTCCCCGTGTTGGCGTGGGTTTCCTCCGGGTGCTCCGGTTTCCCCCACAGTTCAAAGAAATGCGCTATAGGTGAATTGAATAAACTAAATTGGCCTTAGTGTATGTGTGTGCATGTGAGAGTGTATAGATGTTTCTCAGTATTGGGTTGCAACTGGAAGGGCCTCATAAAACATATGCTGGACAAGTTGGCGGTTCATTCTGCTGTGGCGACCCCTGATGAATAAAGTGACCAAGGCGAAAGAAAATGAACGAATGAATGAAATGCCTGAAACATTTGTGTTGCTTATTATTTTTGTGAAACTGATTATTATTTATAATAAATTATTAGTATTGTTTTTGGTAGATGAGAAAGTTCTACCAAACAAACACCAAATAACATTTCTCACTATTTAAAAATTGTGCTGTACTATAAAATAGTTGTAAATGTTTTTGTAGGTTATAATTTAATGTCTTACAATTTTCCAGTTATTCATTTATTCATTCATTTTCTTGTCGGCTTAGTCCCTTTATTAATCCGGGGTCGCCACAGCGGAACGAACCACCAACTTATCCAGCATTTGTTTTTACGCAGCGGATGCCCTTGCAGCCACAACCCATTAATGGAAAACATCCACACATTTTCATTCACACACATACACTACGGATAATTTAGCTTACCCAATTCACCTATACCACATGTCTTTGGACTTGTGGGGGAAACCGGAGCACCCAGAGGAAATCCATGCCAACACGGGGAGAACATGCAAACTCCACACAGAAATGCCAACTGACCCAGCCGAGGCTCGAACCAGCGACCTTCTTACTGTGAGACGACAGCACTACCTACTGCGGCACCTTGTCGCCCCATTTTCCAGTTATATGTTATAAAAATGGTTAAACAGCATTCTAATATGAAATGATCATCTTCAAGGTATTTCCTTAATGAACATAAATCAGCTTCGAGCTATCCGACCGCAATCAGCATAAATGTTTATTTTAAAGCTGAATCTGAAGCAAATACTTTATCACTTTCCAACAGAAGAAGACGAGGTCAACCGAATGGGAGAGAAAGTGATATTAAGAGAACAAGTTAAAGAGCTCTTCAATAAGAAATACGGTATGTTAATTACTAGGTAATAATTCATATACATATTCAAATCATTTAAGTAACTTAATTTGTGAATGTCTTGTTCTCAGGTGAAGCTTTGGGTCTGGATCGGTCGGTCATTGTTCCATATAAATTAATCCGAGCCAACCCGGGCTCTCTGGAAGTGTGTGGACTCCCGGACGATATTCCCTTCAGGAATCCTAACACTTATGACATCGTTCGGTTGGAAAAAGTCCTGCAGGCCCAAGACGAAATTACTTTCAATATCAAAACCCCCCTACAGTGAGTGTGTAATATGATTATGGTGATTATGTTGGATAAACAGCGCTTACGGTGATCAGAGACGTTCTTGTTTGACCTCATTCATTTTGTCTTTGTTCAGGCCTTTTACAGAGTTGTGTACTCAGTCTTGTAATAAAGGTAATTATCCTGTCATCAATTATTTTACTTTTGAATAGAACGTAAATGTTGACAAATACAAATGTGCTCTCTTGCAGAAGGTAAAGAAGTGTCGACGAATCGACGCAAGCGTAAACGTGTACTTGAGTCCAGTCAGACATCCATGTCCACCGCAGGAGACTCAGTGCTGTCAACCAATCAGATACCTGTCATGGTACGACAACATATTACACAACATTTAAAAAAGTAATAATAATTTAAGGGCCTATAAAATTTTCATAACAGTTTTTGCCGTTTGGCTGTATCCACACAAAAACCACTGAGTGGTACAGTACGGTACGGTACGGGTCGGTACGGGTCACCTTTATCAGGCTTGCGTTTCCACTGCAAAAGGGTACTCTTTTGGTGGGCGTGGTGTACAACAGAAAGTTTGTCGACGTTATTTTCGCTCGAGAAAATGTCTACAGCAGTGGTTCTCAAACTTTTTTCACCAAGTACCACCTCAGAAAAAAATTGTCTCTCCAAATACCACCATAATGACTGGTATTGAAGTACAGTAGCGTAGTAGGCCTAATTAAGCAGCTACAGCACTGCACAGTTCAAAAACGTGGCAGAGTAAGTCCTGTTATTAAAAATATGTATTATTGTCAGCCACTTTAAACATTATAAATAGTTTGAACATTAACTGTGCTTGCAGACAAAAAAAAATACAGTTTAAATTAAAATGTGCTTGTCATTTACAGTAGGTGTCAGAAAAGCGAGTGATTAAATGCATATATACAGTGCTTGACCAATTCATACGTGCAGTATTTTCGTGATTTGGTGCGAATGAGATCACATGAGATTCACGTTAACTGCAAACTGGCCACTGTTTTCAAGCAGACTCGGGTACAGTTCGCCGTCCCTCCGTCTGCACGCGAAGAGTAACTTTAAATATGTTCTACCTTTAAGCTTCAAGCATGGAAAAGTTACTTGAGTCTATGTTCTGTGTCTCGCGCCATTTGAATCACACCCAAATGAATTAGCACAAATCTGAGGTAACAAACTAAACCGAAAGCTGCGCTGCTTTACAAAACAAATAACATTATATATCGAAAGCACGCATTATTTTACACAAACTACAAGCACTCATTTAAACACGTTCGTAATAATTATTTTACCAATGATGCAGCATGGGGAACTTCCTGAATTTGCAGGACTAGTCTGCAGAAGGGCTTCTCTGGCGCGTGCCTCATCCTCATCCTCAGCGCCAAGCAGATTTTTTTAACATCTGATGACGCGATGCACTAAAGTAAACATTTTGGCACAACGGTGTAATCATACGCTTCAGGAAACAGCCAATTCTTTCTGATGTGCGTGTTATCGTACGCGTCAAAGGGTTAAAAAAAGTGTTCATTTTATTATTTCATTATTCAGCGATTCTTCCGCGTACCACTAGATGAAAGCCCTACCACTAGGGATACACGGGCTTTCATCTAGTGGTACGAGGAAGAACCACAGTTTGAAGTACCACAGTTTGAGAACCACTGGTCTACAGTAAAGCTTTATGGGTCGTTCACAAATCATACGAGAAGCACTTCTCACAAAACAGATGCTTTATTATACACATAAACACTGGTGTAAAAATGTCATTACTGACTGAACATGATCTGATTATAACTAGATCAATGATGCGAAATAGCCTACTGTCCGCGATTATATAAAATAAATAAATAAATGCAGCATATATGAACACATACAGCCCCACACAGTCTCCGATGTTACCAAATTACAGAAAAACTACACACAGCAGACATTTATGCCTTATTTATGTTCAAAAACAATACAAAATAGAGCCCCGTCTGTGCAAACCTCTCATCTGTGTCTTTAATCTTCACCAGCACATGTAGCCTCTCCGTCATTATTCTCTCGTTAGAGAGTAACTCCGTCATTCCGAGTTTATAATAGACCAGGTTAACTTTGTTAACTTTGTTATTTCAAATATTGACGCGCACGCGAGCGCAAGCGACAAAGCGAAACCACTTGCCCTCGCGCTTATGGGCTCGTAACCCATAAGAATCTGCTTTCTCTTAGCTTTGTGGCTGTTCAAGACGACGACAAGGTTTGTTTAAGCTCGGGTCGACCATGGCTCGTTATTATATGCTGATATTATTTCGGAGCATTGTCTCTCGGCTGTGTAATAAACATGGCGGGTCTTTTGTTTTCATTCCGGCTTGTTGCGCAAGCAAATGACGTATCTCTGTAAGCCAATGGCGTTCAGCTGCGCGTCTAGCTCCGCCTTACGGCACCCTTTGGTACGCTTGGGACCCTTTGCAAAGGGTGACTAAAAAGTGGTACGGTACGGTTCAGTACGCTTTTAGACAGTGGAAACGGCCTTAAAAGCGTATCGAACCATACCGTACCGTACCGTACCACTCAGTGGAAACGGGCCAAAAGCCTACCGAACCGTACCGTACCACTTTTTGGTCACCACCAAGGGTACCAAAGGGTGACCAAAAGGCTGAGCTAGACGCGCAGCTGAACGCTATTAGTTTACAGAGATACGTCATTTGCTCGCGCATCAAGCCAGAATGAAAACAAAGAACCCGCCATGTTTAATACACAGCCCAGCGACAATACACCAAAATAATATAAACATATAATAACGAGCCATGGTCGAACTGAGCTCAAACAAACCTCGTCTTAAACAGCCACAAAGCCAAGAAGAAGAGCAGATTCTCCGCTGTGCCCCATAGTTTTTTATGTGCCCGTCTGAAGAGCGAGTGCTTTCGCTTTCTCACTTGCGCCTGCGTGCGCATCTATATTTGAAATAACAAACATCTTGAGCTGATGATAATAACATGCGCTTGATTATTAACATTCTTTTGAAACCCGATCCTTTCAGAAACAGACAAACACGAGACTGACGTGTGCAAATACAACGGAGAAGCCGGAAAAAACAAAAGAGCAAATTATTGTTTCGGCAAACATGAAGATCTGCTACGTTTAACCATTATCACCACCTTCTGGACTATTACATGTTCTGGTGAAGATTACAGACACAGATGAGAGGTTTGCACTGACTGTGGGCTGTATTTCGTGTCATTTTTAAACCTAAATTAGGCCTAAATGTATGCTGTGTGTAGTTTTTCTGTAATTGGTAACATACCGGAGACTGTAATGGGCTGTATGTGTTCATATAAGCTGCATTTGTTTATTTATTCGATATAATCGCAGACAGTAGGCTATTTCGCAACATTGATCTGCAGTTATAATCAGATCATGTTCATAGAAAGGTCAGTAATGAACATTTATACACAAGTATTTATGTGTATAATAAAGCCTCTGTTTTGTGAGAAGTACTTCTCGTATGATTTGTGAAGGACCCGTAAACGTTTACTGTAAACATTTCCTCCAGCGAGAATGACGTCGACTGAAACTTTGTCGTACACCACGCCCACCAAAAGTGTACCCTTTTGCAGTGGAAACGCAAGCCTGATAAAGGCGACTCGTACCGCACTGTACTGTACTACTCAGTGCAAACGGGCCATTATCGAACTGAAACTGTCTGAAAACTCCGACCAGAGTGAAGATTTTCAAAAACTACCACAGCCATAAAAACTGTTGCTGAATTTTTCAGCATTTTCTGTCATTTTCGTGTCAGTCCAGTTTTCAGAGTTGAAGTTCAGTTTAGTTCAGTTCAGTGTGGTTTCATTCTCACTGCTGAAAGTCCAAACACTGAAGAGCAAAACTATTGATCCATTTTCTCATTACTGATTGGTAAGCCCACACGGAATCTGTGCGCGCAGAATTCCGCAGATTTTTAGCCCATCATTGATTCTGTTTATTTACTTGTGTAAATGTGTGGAAATTCATATTCATTCAGTTTTGAAATTAATTTCAGTAAAATTATTGACTAATATGAAAATATGTAAATGATTTATTTACAATATAGTTTGTAAAGTCATATTTTCTGTCTTTTAGTAGATATTTTATATGAGAGACTCGCTTTGTTTACCAAATAAAGTGGATCTAATTGGATTCGTATTGTAAACATTAAATTCAAGTTAAAAAAGGTATTACTTTTTATTTCATATATAAAGGTTTAGATTTGATACTCCCAAAATCTTTCCGTATAAATCCACACATTTTTACCAAAATTCTGCGCAGAAATAGCAAAAAATGTCCGCAGATTCCGTCTGGCCCTACTGATTGGCCAATGTGGCTTTATTCTAATACTAATACAAACAAAGCACCGTGTCACTTGCTCTAGTTTACTCATGGGATGTTTTGCACTTCATGCATTTTTTTCAGCTTGAGTTGAATTATTTAAACTTGGACTATAAAACGCATTGACAAAATACCTGTAGAAACACCCTTTTCTCCCTAAACCAATACATTTTTCCAAGGGACCACATTTGACTCTGGTGGGGTTTTAGAGAGCCAGATCAATACAGTTAATTTGTTTTCAGAAAAAAGAAAAAAAATAATCTGTGGAACTATTCATAAAAACTCGTTTAAAAACTACGTTAATGATTAAAAAAAGAATCAATTTTACACAAAAAGTATTTTAAAGACCAGCATCACAATATGAACTTCATATAAATGCCACAGGGTTGTTTGTTTGATTGCTTCACCTTAGTTCATTTTCATTCATTCATTCATTCTTTCATTTATTCTTTCATTCATTTATTCATTTATTTTATAATTTTTTTAATGTTAAGTGAGTGAATTCTAGCCTGTGTTGGGCTGAACAAGTGCACTGAAGTGAGGTTGAATGTGAGGTGGACATATGATGTAATGATCATAACTGAGAGATGACCTGTATCTGGATTAGTTAAACCGTTACACTGAGGTAATTAGTCTTCCTTTATTACTGTGTAATCCCATACAAAGTGTGAAACTGCCTGGTTGGTTCCTGTTACATGACTCGTTGTTCGTCGTGGCAGTCTGAAATGTTCAGTATTAACATTAAACAAAATGTTAAGCCAAAGTTAGATTTTTATTTGATTTTCTTCTTCGGGGTCCAGCCCCCAAGGAGACTGTCGGGTAAAACTCTGGCCCTCTGACAAATATAGTTGATGACCCCTGCTTTAAAACAACAAACAAACATTCCCCCTCCTACCAAAAACACAGTATTTGGTAACTGAAACTGAAACCTTCTGAAAACCCCAGCCAGAGTGAAGATTTTCAGAAACTACCACAGCAACAAAAATCTTTTGACAAATTTTGCATAATTTCCTCCTTCCTGATTGGCCAACGTGGCTTTATTCTAATACTGGGTTCACATCAAACACAGAGCACCACGTCATTTACTCTAGTTTACTCATGGGAACGAATATACGCTGTTTTTCAGCCTTCCTAATGCACATAAAGCGAACACAGCATTAGTCTTAAAAGCCATTTTTAGCATGATTTAATTTCATATAATGTAGGTTTTGTTTCTCTTAGTTCTCCTAAAATGACAATTTCCTCACCATTTCTTAATTTCCAAGTGTTTCTAAACTTTTATTAATGTCTTGTATCTGTTGAACACAAAATATTCAGCCACTGACTTTTATAGTAGGACCAAAAATACTATGGAAGTCAGTGGCTATTTTTCCATCATCTTTATCATACCCCCCAGAATTTACCCGCCACATTTACCCCCATTTAAAATCTTTATCAAACAAACAAAAAAAACAGATGCATTTTCCATAGTTAGACCTTGAACATTATTAAGTGTGTTAATTGTGTTAACTACTCTGTTGTTAAATGTTTGTTCCCTTGTATTTTCAGCAATGGCCCATGTACATGGTGGACTATAGCGGCGTGAATGTTCAAGTTCCCGGCAAAGTCAAATACTAATAAACTTTACGGAAGACTTCTACCATTAAGGGACCTTTTTTTAAAAAACTGACGTTTCTGAATGCTAAATTGAGCTTTCTCCAGAGCTGGGACAGACCTGCGGCTCATGCAAGGAGTCGCCTGTGTGTTTTCTGGCAGAGATTAAAGCGTGTAAACTGTTGGATGCAGTTGTTTCTGAATGAAGTGCTAATGATGGAGAAACACAGCAGTGAATCAATCTGCCAGTGCTTTATAACATAGAGGAACAATGCTCACCCTCATCCCAGTCCAAACCGGGATGTTTTCATTTTTATTTATAGAATGCTTTGTTTTTTCGCCTAAAAAGCTGTCAAAAGTGTTACACTAGAAAACAAGAAAGAAAGAAAACATACAGGTATAGAACAACAGATGAGGGTGAGTAAATAACAGGTTGTTTGTAAAAGGTGTAGCCTTTATTTGCGTATCAGATGAATTATATTGCTTTGCCACCAGGATTTGTAATGGCAGATCCTGGACACAATCATGGTTAAATAACCATCTCATTAAACAGCAGTAAGAATAGCATTTGGGATTTGTTTTGAATCCAACATATGTCTAATCACTGTTGGGATACACAGCCTTTGTTTGGTGCCGAGAGAGCTCGTACAGTACGTACATACTGTACACGACTAGTTATCTGGGTCTCATGCCTTGCGAATGTTTGTATTGTTATTTATTTATTTATTGAAATAATTAAAATGTGTATATGCAGGGAATGTAAACTCTGGCATTCAGTTTATTACATGAAGTAGCTTACTGAATGACTCGGCTAACGATGCTAAAAACAACGAGCTACAGTTATGTAACAAGAGGAGCTTTTGCTTCAGATTTCGAGCAAGTCAAGTTGGAAAACCCCTAACACGATAGCACTAACTTATATTCAATCGAAAGACTCTTTTTTTATTATTATTTTAGCATTGTAAGCTACTCTTACGTTCGTTCGATTAAGGCAAAGTGAGGTATCTGACGGAGAAAACATCATGAATGTATTGTTTGTAAAGGAAAGAATACTATAATGTTATTCTGTTATGACTCTCTCTGGAATCGCCAGTATTTATATGCTGTACCTTAATGCCATTTAGGCCTTTCAAATAAAATGTGTTGCCTTGCGTTTAACTGCTGTGTGTGTACTGGTTTTGGTGGATTATGAGGATAATGTTATAATGTTAATTATAATGTTATGCACTGAAGTGTACGCGTGTGGTGAGCATTATTTTATAGATATTTAGATATCTGCCATCTTTTAGAAGGTGTTTAGATGAATGAAGATTATGTTCTGGACACATCAGACTATCTTTAGCACCACCTGCTGGGTTGAAGACAGTATCACACATGTTCATCATTACTGTGGTCATTTACAGTGGTGGAAGTTACAATTAACACGTTATAAACTGTATACTGTTGTAATGATTATTGTAATGGTTTACAAAAAAAAAACATATTTTAATAAGATTTAGTAGTTTTAATATGCCACAAATACAAAGCCTACAAGGCAACAGATTACCAATGGAGACTCACAGGAAACATTTACAGTTTACATTAAAACTAATACAATTACCATTAACACAATTACAAGCTCTATTAAGGTTTCTGTTGTTTAATTCAGATTTTTCCAAATTATATTGTAGTCAGTTACTAATAACATGTCAAATTACAATGCTTAGTAACGTAATGAGGATTACACATTAATTTATTCTGACTGGGGTATCACAGATATTTAAATGGGATTCTTGTGTTTAACCACAAATAGGACATTTTCAAATGTATTTATAGAAACATTATTTCTCGATTGTAGATCTGTGGTTGTAACACAGTAAATCGCAAATGAAAGTCATTCATACAAAAACGCAGAGAGACTTTTATTTTGTCTTTGATCAAGTTTATTACATTAACTTTTAAAATAAAAGTCATCTGCCTTTGCCAACGTTAGCAATATAAAGATAATCATCTAATTTTAACATATAGCAGTTAACCATAGCAAAGCGTACACAAAATAAAAAAACACTAGTCGCTTAAAAAAAATCCTGCATTGTTTTTTTTTTTATTTAAACAATTTAAAATGTAAACATACCGTAAACAAGACGTTAGCTGTTTGTGTCTGGCTTCACGGCGTGTATCTAAGGGAATCCACCAGCGACACAAACACACACCGCAGCAGAGGAAGTGTGTCATAAACCACTGCGTATTTTTAAAAACCATGCCGAGCGGCGAGTTTTAATTCACGACCATGCAGCATTAGGCGTCTGCCTACCTAACAGTAACTGCTATTTTACATGAATACGATTTATGAGCCAGGCAGCCGAGCAGCATCGCACTGAATGGCGAAGAGAAGAGCGAGACGCGGCTAGTCTGAAGCTGCGACTCCAGCAGCCGAGCAAAGAAGATGCGACATCAGTGGGATTACCTTCAAATCTGCGGATAAATAAATGTTCACTCCTGAATAAAACACAGTTTTAACGACATTGAGCGATCTTTTATTGGATACGGCGGGTTAGCTGGGTGGAGAACGAGTGAAACTGAAAGGGTGGTGTTGTTGTTAGCTGGGCCAGGCAGTCCCACTGCTTAACTCCGGCTTATTTTAAGATCAGTTGGGGTCATTTCTTAGCAGACACAATGGCAACAGGCTCCAGTTTCCCTTCCGGAGGGAGTGGATCGAGAAACGGGCCGTCTTTCGCTTCGCCGTCGACTTCGTCTGTTACCTCGTCTGGGGTGCCAGGACAGGCTCAGCCGATGGCGGTGGTTTGGGAATGGCAGGATGATTTGGGCTTCTGGAGGCCCTACACCGGACAGGTGTGCAGCTACATCGAGCAGTGTCTCCAGCACCAGAGAGGGGCAGCGGCCGCCGGGAGCAGCAGCGGGAGCAGCATCTGTCTGGCTCAGGCAGACCCCAGCCTGTCCTCCTACATCATCGACATCCCCAGCCTTAAACAGTTCAGACAGGACACGGGTGAGTCCGGACTCAACACATTAAACTGATGAATAACAACAAAAAGTACTATGAAACTTGTGGGGCTGTGCATGGGCCGATATAAGATTCTGACGGTATGAAAACCTTGCCTAAAATATCACGGTATCACGGTATTGGGACTAATGCTCAAGTTATTTTTTAAATGTATAACAACTTCCCCCATCAAACAGAATATTTTATTTTAAGAAATATATTTTAACTGGAACAGTAAACGTGAGGCTAAATGAATAAAATAAGTAATTGACTACGTTTACATGGACACCATTACTCCGATTTTAATACAAGTAGGACAATACTCTGATTAAGAGTCGGCCATGTAAACAGCGATTTTTGATTAATCTGATTAAGGTCATAAACTAAACAGAAATTGGATTAAGACGTGTTGAGTATGCCGATTTAAGTCACATTATTGAAGTGCGGTACGAGCACCGCAATCAATCTATTACCATCACATAGAATTTTTGCTGCATTTTGTGACAGGATAGTCCACACACGATTGTTTGACACTATTCTCTTCACCTACCAAGTCAGTGAAGGACCACAGACACCTGGGTTGTGGAATCCATACAGCATGCGACGTCAAATTCCACTAGAATGACACTCTTCCAGCAGTTCATACTCGCATCCAACATCTCGTTTGTCACAGGGGGCTTGCATGAATTGTTACTGAATGCAAGTTAAGAGTGCCAAACTGTGGCTAAAGACGGCAAATTAAAAGTGAAACACTCAAAATTACACATAACTCCAGAGGAAAAGTGGATAGTGCGGTGATGCAATGACGTTAATCGAATTATGTGCTATAACATGTATCATGAAAGGAACATTTTAAAAAGCAACTCATGTAAAGATCTTAATCATATTATTGTCTTAATCAGATTAAGGCAAATAATTTGATTACTGATGTCCATGTAAACGTAGTCAATAACTCCTACTGTCTTTGTTAATTTTAAACTAAAATTTATTTATATTTGGGCTGTTGCATAAAACAAATCAGACGTTTTAATAATGTAAACAAACAAAAATAAATACACTTTGCTAAAGTGGACTACAACAGATGTTATCTGCGTTTATATCTGTATTAATCAGTATATCTGATGACTAATCTAGTATTTTATCATTTTCGTTTTCATTTTTGGGCGAACTATCCCTTTAATCAACATATTTTGATTTTATCTTAGGCAAATAAAAGCATCACTTCAGATGATGAATTACAAAAATATGTATATTGTGTGAAAGTGAATATCCATGTTTTATTCCCAAGAATTTATTTGAGCTTAAAATTAGTCTAATCGACATCTAAACCTAAACCTGGCTAAACATGGTTTGTCAATGAATAGACATCTAAGAACAGCCCTAAACTAGTCATCAAATGCACAGGAATGAATTATTACATGTGAAGTCTGTCTAATCAGTGTATTTGTGTATCAGTGTATCTTAGATTTTCACTGAGAGCCTATTTAGCTAAGATGGATCTATTACACAGCTATTATGCATCTATTAAACAAAATTGCTTGGTGGGCTGTTGCATAAAACAAATCAGACATTTGAATATCATAAACAAACAAAAATAAATACAACTTTTGCTAAAGTGGACTACTATAGATTTTATATACAGTTATCTCTGTCTTAATCTGAATATTTGATGACTAATCTAATATTTTAGAATTTTAGTTAATTTTTGGATGAACTATCCCTTTAATTAACATATTTCAAATTATTTTAGGCAAATAAAAGCATCACTTCAGATGATGAATTACAAAAACATGTATTGTGTGAAAGTGAGTATATATGTTTTACTCCCACCAAGAATTTCTTTGAGTTTAAAATGAGTGTAATAGATGTCTAATAGACATCTAAATCTAGATATTTTAGCCAAGATGGATCTATTAGACATCTAATAGGCATATATTATACAAAATTGCTTGGTGGGCTGTTGCATAAAAGAAATTAGACATTATAATGATGTAAACAAACAAAAATAAATGCAATAATATTACCCAACTTTGCTAAATTTGACTAGTATAGATGTTATATGCATTTATCTGTATTAATGTGGTATAAAAACAATGTACGATTGTGTTCATGAAATGATAATAAGTTCAGTGGCATGATTTGATATCATGGGATTGTGCTTATTTTATTATATTTTTTTATTCAAATTGTGTAACCAAGAAAGCTGATAATGGGAAAAAAATACCTGAATTTTGACCAGTACTAAAAAATAAGCTAACACAAGTTTAGGATTCGAAAGAGTGTTTAAATGTTATTGATGTTGATAGATTTATGGAATTATCTAATGCTCACTGGTTCTTGTTCTTGTTCTTGTTCTTCTTCTTCTTCTTCTTCTTCTTCTTCTTCTTCTTCTTCTTCTTCTTCTATTAATTTTTTTGGTCAGAGTTTAGTAAAATGCATAACCTGTAAATTTCAACATCAAGTAATGTGCTTACGATTTTTTAAATATGTTTATTTGATGCTTAATAATGCTTTTATTATCAACTTTGAAAGCAGTATTTCCGTGGTTTACACAAAATCAATAGCACACCTTAATATATTTCCTAGGGCTGCACAATAATGGAAAAATCTAACATTGCAATATTAGTTTTTCTGCAATACAAATTGTGTTGTTATAAACTTCATAAAATAACTATTTGTAGGGCATTCATCATTTTACATTGATTGAGATAATTTTATCACATAAGTACATCTGCATATTTGAATATTTGAATATTTTTATATACACGAAGTAAAACAAATTAAAGCACAGATAAAAGTAATAGAACAAAGATAAAAATGAAATAAACACTGCTTTATGGTTTTCGAAGGAGTCTAATAGTATTGCGGTACAGAAATAAATACATTCATTTGTTAAATAGATTAATAAATAATAATCAAATAAAAAATCACTCTGTAGTCTTCGTTTTATAAATAACTTTACACAATTAATGTTTGCTTAGCATCCTGCGATGTGAATATTGCAGATTCGCACATTGCAATATCAATGCTAAAACGATATATTGTGAAGCCCTAATTTATATATATATATATATATATATATATATATATATATATATATATATTAGGGCTGTCAAAAAACTAATCGTGATTAATCACATCTAAAATAAAAGTTTAACATAATATTTGTGTGTGTACTGTGTATATTTTATTATGAATATATAAATACACACATGCATATACTTGATAAAATGTTGGTTTATATTTAGATATAAAAAATATATGTGTATGATACAAATTTTACATTTGAATATGATGTAACTACTTTGATGTAACTTTTTTATACATAGTCTTCTATGAATGTGTTTATCACATATACATAATAAATATATATAACACACACACATATTATGTCAAAACAAACTTTTATTTTGGATGTGAGTAATCACGATTAATTCTTGGACAGCCCTAATATATATATATATATGGATATATTTTTTGTAAAATATTTTAAATATAGTTTTAAAAACAGTATTAGCCACAAGCGTCTGAACAATAGTGTATTACAATAGTATTATGGTTTTATTAAGATGAAAAGCAAATGCATTTATGTATTTTACATTACTATTAGTTTTGTTTTCATCATTGATAATAAGAACCCTTTTTGATGATTGGACACCAATAATAAATGATCTTAACAGAGCAGCAAATGAGCATTAGGAGGATTTCTGAAAGATCATTTGACTATATTTAAACACTATATATATTTCAATGTGCATTCACATAGAAAACATGTATTCTACATCAAATTTATTATTATTTTGATCAAAACACTTGGTGAGCTGTAGAGACCTCTTTCAAAACATTAAATTACATTAATATATACATTTTTATTTGTCTTGGACTGTTATACAACGGTATGTGAAGTTATTACTGTCTAGTACTGCCACAGCAGTAAAAGAGAGTGTTAGGGAAATATGCTTTTTGCACATTTGGATTAAGTAAATGTGTTGTCAAGGAAGAGTCTGCAGAGTGAACGAAGCCCAGTGTGAATCTTGGCTGAAACTTATTAATTCACTTGCTCTAAATGTATGGTATTTATGCTTCATCCTTGATAACAGGTCATTAAAGCTGCTGGGAAAAGCAGTGTAGTGCTGCAGTATGACACACTGGCTTTATATGTTCATACAGACGAATACAAAATATATTAAAAAAAATAGCGTTTTGTCTGTTGGCTGGAGATTAAACTTGTTTTTGGTGGGTGTTTGAATGACTTCTGACACCTGTGGTCTCTATGGAAAAGAACAGGAAAGAGGTGACAAATCTCAGGAAACAAGCTAACAGATTCCGACAGGATGCACAGCGTACTCCATGGGTGAAATAACAGCTCTTTCTCACATTTTTTTTTAGAAAAGAAGCACTTTGTTATACTTTGGAAATGTATAAATATCTTTTGGAACGATGAAGATCTTTTGCTAATTGCTGCGATTATGACAATATCACATTTTCTTGTTGCGATTAATTGCTGAATGGTACACACTGTTAAAAATATCCGCTGTTAAAAATGAGCAGTTTTCCATGTTGTGTGATTCATTATTTATGCTTTTGAATTGCATTATGGGACCTTGATTTTTCTTCCAACAACCTCTTGCCTTGAAAAAGTCTAAAAAATAACTTTTTAAAAACATTTATAATAGTTTAAAGTGATATGTTTTCTGGGTTGGTGTTGCATATTATGATTCACAAAAACTTTGTAATTAACTACCAGTACATCTTCTGTTATTTTACAGACGCATTTCTCTCTATGTTATTTCTTACACATTATATTATAATGAAAGTCACTTTGTTAAACTGTAGAGTTGACTTCAACATCAAAAGTCGACAGAGCAGAGATCAACATTCCATAATGCAATTCACAACTGTAAATAAACAGAAAACGCTTATGAATCACAAAATACGGACAGTTAATTAACAGATATTTTTGTTCACAGTGTATGGTATTATTACAATATTGACCTAAACTGGAATAAAAAGGGATAAGTTCACAACTAATAACCAAAAAATACTTCTATTGCTTTATTGTAATGTATTATACATGTTCAGTGTAAACAAATGTTTCAGCCTTATACAATACAATTTCTTTAGTAAATATTAAAAGCCAGATTTATTGAAGTTACTGAATATTAAAATGGAATAATATTGAATATTAAAATTTTATTATATTAGTTATTTCCTTCGTTTATATTGTAGGCATGGGACGATAACCGTTTTCAAGGTATACCGCAGTCTGGAAAAGTCAAGGTTTTCATACCGCCTAATTTTTCTGCTATACCGTTCCTACGGTATGTGTAAGATTTTATATTTTATATAACTTTTTTTGTTGTTGTTTTTTAGATGTAAACTGTAAAGAAATCTGTGTTTTTTTTAAACAAATGAAGACCCAAAATATTTTAAATGTTTCTCAAAGTAAAATATGTTGTGTTCAAATGGGAAAAAGGTTTTGTTTTCTACCCAGACATTCAAAAAGAACATATTTTGAAGCAGTAAGCACAATACCGTGAAACCGTGATATTTTTATCCAAGGCTATCACACTGTCAGAATCTTATACCGGTCCATGCTTATTATATTGTGACCAATAATCTGATTATATATATATATATATATATATATAATCAGATTAT
>CAIGQQ010011877.1:812083-832863 GCA_903798035.1 Danio albolineatus | reverse complement strand
AATGTCTACATCTTCCTCAAACCTAAACCCAACCATCATAGTTATTACGTCTCTACCTTCCCCAACCTTTATTCCGACCATCAGTTATTAACATCTACAACTACCACAATGCTAAACTTAACCATCACAGTTATTAGCGTCTACACCTACCCCAACTCTTATTCTAACCATCACAGTTATAACATCTACACCTTCCCCAACCCTGAACGCAACCATCAGTTATTAACGTCTATATCTTCCCAACCCTAAACCCAACCATTACAGTTATTAACGTCTACACCCTAACCAAACCTAAACCCAACCATTGTAGTTATTATTGTCTACACCTTAGAGCTGTAAGTAGAGCTGGGTGATATGGCAAAAATGCAATCTCGATAATTATTTTCCTGACCGATAACAATATTCATTTATTCATTTTCTTTTCGGCTTAGTCCCTTTATTAATCTGGGGTTGCCACAGTGGAATTAACTGCCAACTTATCCAGCATATGTTTTACGCAGTGGATGCCTTTCCAGCTGCTACCCATCACTGAGAAACATCCATAAGTCAAACACGGGGAGAACATGCAAACTGACACGCAAACTGACCATTCAGCATTAAACTGTGTATGGAATATACAGATTTCAATAATAACAGTAGTCCAATAACCTCAGACAAACAGAGAGCAAAACTTGTATCAGAGCTGCAGCAGTGGTTTGTCAATCTGTTATCCACTGAGAAAACAGTTGATGATTGCCAAGAAATGACAGACACCATGGAAGTGTGAGCACAAATCAGGTTGAAATTGGTGGAAGAAAGCAAGACGCCTTGTGTTTTCCACACATTTTTAGACACGATATGTGAATAGCCCCTAAAAGTTTAAATACCTTTTTATTCACATTTTTTAAGTGCCCATCAAGATTGTGCATGTTCATTATTTCCATATATAGAATTATTGAATATGAGCATATGTTTAATTCATAAAAAGAGTTATACAGTTTTACATTTGTAAGCTAATTATATTACATTGGTCAGCGGGATTGCCATTGACTTTGTCAGCACTTCTCCACTTCCTGGTTGTGTTTGAAGGCCGATTTAAGGCCTGGAACTCGCACCTGAAACACAAAAATATGTACCATCATTTTATTTAAAGTAAAGACTTATTTTAATCATATTTTCCAAGGTTTTTGGACAATCATGACCTCATTAACCAGAAAGGACCTCTAAACGGCTGCACTTGTATTTGTAAACATAGAAGGGGTCGTTTTTTTGTTGATGATTTAACTTTTTTTTTTAAAGCTTTAGCAATCATGTAGCTGCTTTCGTCCCAGATTCATCCTAAGGCAGAGGCTCGAACCGCAGCGGATGCGTCTGAATGTTCAGATTTTATTTAAAGTAAAGAGACTTATTTTAAACATATTTTCCAAGGGTTTTGCGCAATCAAGAATGGAAGTCTTGCCACAGAGAGGAGTTTAAAAATACTCAACCAGCTTTTGGTTTTAATTAGGAAACAAGAGTTTCCTGCTGAGTTAGTTTGACCTGCTGAGTTTCAGATGACACCAAAGGTCAAAAGTTTTTATTACGTCAGCTTCTGTGCTCTTCTCCTTCCTGTCATTGTATCTAATCTTTTTGTAGTTATAGGCTATACTAGTATTTAGTTTTCATGAACTGAATTTGCAGCATACATCATGCACTTGATTTTACAATTTTTTGATATGGAAAATTCCACAAACTATAGTTGTACCACTGTAAAACTGCTTGGTATTTGATAATGTAATTATATTGTGCGTTAACAAAATTAATGCAATTATAAATGTGCATTGACAAAAATGTAAGCTTCACATTTTAAATCACAGTCTGATTCATTCATAGTCTTATTCATACTCGTAGTCTGGTCTGATTTTAATTTTAAGAGCAGAAAAAGATCATCCCCTCCTTTTGTCCTGATTCTATAATTGGCTGTTCCTCTGTGTAATGGTGTCATATCCTCCACCCCATGTGGAGTATAGAGGTCTTCATTAGGACACGTGGAGGAGTGCAGATCTCCCTTACTGTGCCGACTGAAAGGGGAAGACCCAGATTTGAGTTATTGTTCTCTTCGGGTAAACTAGGTTGAAAGGGGAACCAGGAAATGACTATTTTTAGACCTGTCTTTCTCACAGTCAGCTTACACTTGCATCTGTCACTTAGCTTCTCGGTATGATTATCATGTGGACATGTGAACTTTTTCTTCGCTAAAAGCAAAACCGAAATTAAAATCTACTGCTGTAAAGTAAACCCAGTTCAAAGAGTAACACTTGGATGGAGCTTGAAGTTCAAGTGAAATCACAATTTACAAGGTTTGTTGTGCTATTGCATTTGTTATTGTTTAGATGAACAATTTTACAATGTTAATACATTTGGAAAAATGTTTTGGTGCCCCTTTAACACAAAAAATTACCAGAGCAACCAGTAAATTCAAAAAAGCGCTGTTCATACAGGCGAGGACGTTGCAGAATTTTTCCAGAAAAGACCAATCATTTATCCATTCCAAAATACTGGTAAATTCTGACATCATTAACCAGAAATGACCTCTAAACTGCTGCGGTATGCATTGTAAACATAGAAGGGGTCAGGCTTTTTTTGAGGATTTCACTTTTAGTTAAAGCTTTAGCATTCATGCAGCTGCTTTGTCCCAGAGACATCCTAAGGTAGAAGCGCGAACTGCATTGTTTACACATTTGACGACATTGAAAATTCTGTGCGTAGATAAGTGTTGTAAACGACTTGGATGAAAACATATGGAGAAACACTTTCGTATGTCGAGATGTACATAATATGTGCTGGCGCTCATCGTCTGCTTCACGTGCACACGCGTCAAGCAACTGAAGCAGAGCTTGAAGGTAAACAAACAGCGGTTTATCATAAGCATTTTATCGACAATTATTTATGCAGTTGAACATAGAAACGTTACCTGAATAACATCTAGCAGCTAAATGTGTCTGGAAAAATATTCAAAGGCTTTTATTTTCATAAATAGCGCGGATGTGAATGTGCCTGATTGTTGTGATTGGCTGGAGTAGACGTCTCACGTCAGCGCGTTCTAAGCGTGAACACGCTCTTTCTGGCAATTTTGCCTCTGGATTCACACAGAGCAGCATTCTGGCAAATTACCCGTAATGTTACAACTTTTCTTTCCGGAAAATTGCTGGAGCGAATTTACTGGTATTTTCAAAAAGGACCTGTTCACACATGATCCCTTTCCGGAAAATTGCCTGAACTCGCACCTGAAACACAAGAATATGTACCACTATTTTATTCGAAGTAAACAGACTTATTTTAGTCATATTTTCCAAGGTTTTTGCACAATCCTGACCTCATTAACTAGAAATGACCTCTAAACGTCTGCACTTGTATTTGTAAACATAGAAAGGGTTAGGCTTTTGTTGATGATTTCACTTTTTTTTCTTTAAATTTTTCTGTGAAATTCATCCCACACAGTTTGCGCTGGCTAGTTTCACACAATGTGGAATGCTGAAAATATTCTGGCATTGAGCCTTGTCACACCCAGCAATGTCATGAGATTCTCAGATCACTTTGGGAATGTCCTGCAGAGCTTCACTTTTGAGATAAAGCTGTAAATGTAGTTTTTTTTAATCATATCTATAATTATCTTAAAGGGATAGTTCACCCAAAGATTAAAGTTCTGTCATCATTTACTCATTTTTCACTTGTTCAAGAATCTATTTGGGTTTCTTTCTTCTTTTGAACACAAAATAAGATATTTGGAAAATGCTGGTTGCTGGAACCCATTGACTTCAATAGTAAGTAGATAATAATAATAATAATAATAATAATAATGATAATAATATTTAAATAAATAGTTCTTACTCTGGAAGTTGACCGGTCTCTGCAACCATTTTTTTTCTTGAAATATCTTATTAATTTGTTTAACAGAAGAAAGAAACTCATTAAGGTTTAAAAGAGGGAGACACCAATGAAAAAAGCAGCCCCATGTTCATCTAGACTCCGCATCTTTTCTTCATTAAATGAAAGTGAAACCGTGCTTACCTCAACTGTTTTGCGTTTGAGCACCTCCAAGTGGTGTTTACAATAATGTCAGCAGCTCAAGGTACATGAACAAAACTGCCTCGTGGAGATTTTTAGATGCAAGCATGAGGCGTTTCTTTAAAAATGATGCTTTTATGTCCAGCATTTTGTGCAGGGTTGTGCACGATCACATTGGCACTCTTTGATTAGTCACGAGGTGGCAGAATGTGTGAGCAAAAAGCATCCCATTGTGCACGTTTTTTACTAATTCTGTGTTCAGGATTTTTTGAGCAGGATAAAACAGAGCCACCAAGCATGGCCCTGCCCCTAACACTATAATAATTACTGCATAAGAGCATTAGGGGTTCTGCTGTCTTGAGTTACAGGCATCGGTCGTTACTACAATACACATTTTGCTAGTTATCTGAATACATACCATTTAAAAAAATGGAGCATTCTCAATTCACATTTAAAAAGCATTCACACAAGCAGCACTGCTTTCCATTTTTCCAAAGTGCCCCAGAGCTTGTACTCTTGTGGTGTCTGTCATTGCTAAGCAACCATGAGTTGCTCTAGTCTTAATGACGAGTTTTAAATTTTGCTAGGTCGTCAACAACACACTTTTTGTGTTGTGTGACAAACTCATGACACATTTAGTAATGCCTTACAAGGCTTTCTTCCATATACACCTTTCTTCCACATAAACCTTTCTTCCGCTTCAGTTGAAAAGATTGGTTTAGACATTTAACAAGGAATCTACTCCATTTATTCATATTTTTGACATCTGAAGTAGGATTATTTTGCCAGTGTTTATTTTAGAGTGCATTGCACTGTGTGTGAGCATCAGGCACAGACATGAGCTGCTGGAGCATCAGAGTAGAGCTCATTAATATTCACAACCCTTCCAAATATGGTCAAAACGGACTACTGAAAATGAAATTGACCTGTAAAACCATTTCTGAAGAGTTTTTGAACTAGCCTAAGCCACATACCGAATTTAAAGCATCATTGCTCCAGTTTTTAGTGTCGCATTATGCTTAAAGTACTTAAAAAAATAATTAACAGATTTCCGTGTGTTAAGCATTAGTTAAGACAACGTTACTTGTCAGCTTAAATTTTGTTGAAAACTGGATAATTTTTAGCTTTTTTCAGCTAATTTCATCTTCCGGGTTTAAAATAATTTTTGGGGTGATATCAAAATCGGTGATGTAGCGTGAATCTGCTAGTGGAGTGATGACGCTTCAGTTTCTCATTATTATTCATAGAGTTTTCTTAACCTATGAGAAGACCCTGCTTCTTAATTATTCATCAGAGCATGTGCTTTCCGAAGGCAGGGCAGACCTGTCGACTGGGTGAGACTGTGTCTGCATGGTACGGGTTTTATGTGTTTGTTTCCATGATCCATGGGGTTTGTTGCATGGCTTTCCCTGCAATGCTGTCAGGGCCGATACATCAAAGCTGTTGGTTTGCTGCAAGCATTTTTGTTGGGAGAGCTGTCAGAGAATTGGAGAATGGCGGATTTTGTCTTTTGAGTTTATTACCATTGAACACACTGCCTATATCCGTGCTGCTGTGTTCGCCTATTTTTAAAATCCTCCCAATTACTGGCAGCGCTAATGGTTGAAATAGACAGGGAAAGACTGTGTCTGCATTCAGACCCAGGGATTGAGGAGGAGAGAAGTCCTCCTCGTTTATGGTTTTTAAATAAACACGATTATCTTGATGATGATGTAACAAATTGTGGTTATGTGTATGTGAAATAACGAATAACGAATGTCGCAGGTATTAAATTACTGTTTATTTCTTTGCATTTTAACTTTGTAAACTAAAATCATGGGTCTCCTCCCAGGGCTTAAATCTGACCTGATTTTACCGATCCCCCTCCTCACACGCACAAAACCCCTTCCCGCTCTTCACTTTCTTCCCCTCCCGTTCTTAACTTTCTTCCACAGCTCCCCAACACTCTTCACTTTCGCCTGCAACACCTCTCCCTCCCATGGTAACATGCCGCATCCGTTACCCCGATCTGTTCCAGGACCTCGCAATTCACAAATTAAGCACTGGTCTCCTCTTGGATTGTGTCTCATTTTGTGAGCCAACTGACACTTGATCGCTGCCCTCTTTTTCCCATGCTTTGTCAAGTATGCTTATTCCTCCCTGAGATCATGGTGCTCCACGTCCATTACAAAGCATTTTTTGAAAAAATTCTGAGGTAGAGTTGAACCGAATGATGTTGGTTTCATGACCCTTTAAGAAATTTAGCATGTTGTTATTGTGAAATTAATCAAACTGCCTTAAAATTTCCTGAAGAAATCATATTTTTTAAGCATTCTTCAGATAAGTTAAAAAAGAACATCCTTTAGTTGAGAGAGAAATCCTGCAACAATATTCACGTCTTCATTGTCTCTTGATTAATCCTTGCTGATTAAAGGGTCAATTTCTTTGAAACAAAATAAAATCTAAACCTTTTAAGCCTTAGAAACTGAGCTGTTTACATAAAAGACATTTGATGGCATGGTATGAATTACACCACACCTTGAGAGAGCTTGGGAATTTCCTTGTAAACTATCTTGCTTTTATTTTGTCTTTACTAGGTCATGCACAACAATCTCAACCAATTGGATTGCTTCCTTCTGTATAGTGAAAAAAGAACAGGACACTCCTGTTGTAATGTGAGAAAAGGTCAAATTCTTGTGTTTGCTCGCATTAAAGTGTGTATGTTTTTGTCTCCGCAGCATCCCCACCATCCCTCTCCACATGAACGGATCCAGTAGTGTGAACTCGGCTCTGGCAGGTACAACACTCACACGTCACACATGCCAAAACACACCAAAGAAAATCCTTATAGTGATGCAGTGGGCTCTCCTCTTCCTCCTCCTCCTCTTCATCCCAGAAACTGTTTCTTGGGAGTGTCAGTTTGAACCACAAGCGTTTCCCAGAGCAGCGATAGTCAGTCAAGTTAGCTTCTTGAGTGAACTCGACTAGTGTATTCACGCCACAGACTTGCGCTATATTGATATTTTTGTCTTGTGTCGGCTGCCTGTCACAAATCGCTTTACGGCATTAGCAGCTTCACTGAGTCACCCGTCTGTGAGTTTTTGAGTTTGGTGTGTCTCGAAAGAGCTTGCCTTTCAACAAGTTTCAGGCTAATGGCGCGTGTCTGGGGATGTTGGATATCTGTTGTTCTCGAAGCTGACAGCTGCAGCATGAAGACGAATGAGGCATTTAGGGAACAGAGAGACAGGTCTGGAGAGAAGTGACATTTTTAATTTAGTTTTCAGTAGGCTGGGTTTTTGGTGAGTCTTGATTTAAGTAATACGTGTAAACTTGAATTAATTATAATATATTTAGGGTTATATTTAAGATTTGGATGTAAAATTGACATCCATTTGCATTGTAGGTTAAACTCAATGTGATGGATATTTTCAGTGACATGTAGTGTCAATGAAACTGGTGACATTACTGTAATGGTACTAGTGCTGCACGATATTGGAAAATACTGACATTGCAATATTTAATTCACTGCAATTAGAGCTGGGCGATTAATCGAAAAATAATCGAAATCGACATTCAGAAGCTGTAATTGATCTGATTTTCCCAGGTCGATTTTAATGATTACTTTTCCTGTAGCTGGTTTATACTGATTTATATCGAGATGCGCGTATGGTCCAGCGCAGTCTTCGTGCTGTCGTATACCCATGAACCTCTCAAAAATCTATCTACACGTTGCGAAGATGTGTAGCACAAGCTCTGTGATTGGTCTGGTTTGATATCGTTGACATGCTTGGGTGGCGAGTTGAACCACGAGACATCAAAAAGGCTGTCGTTGGAGCAAGTGTTTACAAGTGTGGAGTCCTGTGAAGGAGCTGTTTTGTGTTTACCTTATGATTAAAGTTGTTGCACAGCCACTGACTCCCGTCTCTGAATGAGCGAGTTTTAGCTTCTTGTACATTAAGGTAGCATTCAGAAAAAACAAAACCCCCATAAAGAAACTCGACACAGAGAAGCATAAAAACCCTCTGCCAGCCAGCGTTTCGGAAGAGTTATTGCAGAGCAACACAAACAGCACGCTAAAGTATATCAGTGTACAGCTTCACGCACGGCAAGTGTAAAACTGTGAACCTTAGTTTGCATTAAATTGACGATGATTGTAAACTGCGCCAGAGATGACTTGAGAGCATATTTTCCAGTACATTAAAATTATTATTTACTATGAAATGTTTGTTAACAGAAGATGCAAGAAATGCACTGTTTAAAGTATTATTTACAGGGAATACAAGAGTTGTTTTATTTAGAAAGATGCTGCTTTTTTCTACTTTTAATATGAAAAACATTGACAATATTTTTAATGTATCCAAAATGTAAGTTATTTATTTTCACTTTTTATAATAATTCAGTTTATTTAATCTTTATTTGTATAGCACTTTTACAATGTAGATGGTGTCAAAGCAGCTTCACAGGCATTATAAAAAATGTAAACAGTGTCAGTCCAGTTTTCAGTGTTGAAGTTCAGTTTAGTTCAATCCAGCATGGTTTAATATTCACTGCTAAGAGTCCAAACACTGAAGATTAATCCATCGATGCGCAGCCCTACAAATCCCTAACTATGCAAGCCAGAGGCAACAGCGGCGAGGAAAAAACTTCTCCAATTGGCAGAAGTGAAGAATTAAAAAAACCCCAGAGAGAAACCAGGCTCAGTTGGGCACGACCATTTATCCTACGGCCAGACGTCTTATGCAGAGCTGCAGTCTAGGCTTTTATTTATAATAAAAAAGTGGCTGTTGGTTTTTGGCAAGGTGTGCTTTAATTTCAGTTGTTCAACACTGATGTTCAATAAATCACAGATAGTAGGTAGTGTGTGTTTCCTTTAATTATTTTAAAATCAAGTAATGCACCCTTCAATCAAAAATCTCTGTTCATGTTATAGGTGAGCTTATTTACTGTACAAAACTTAACAATCTTCATTGTATAAATAATTAAACACAATTAATCTTTGTTAAAGTGGTGAGCTTTAGCATTTCTTCTGTCCAAATGCTTTATTTAGTCACATCCAAATGAAAATAACTCTGTAGTGACTCCCCAAATCGGGTGTACTTAACTGTGGTTCCTGGTTAATAATAATCCCAATTTGCATTGCAGATACTGCCATGTGACTATTGCAGGTTTACACATTGCGATCACGTTACTTCTAACATGCTCAAACCTTTTTAATTAAATTAAAATTGAATTGTTTTAACAGTGAACACATTGATGTTTTTTTAAAGAAGACAAATGGATTCGTTTTGAAAAGTATTACTCAAATGCACATAAATTGATGCATGACTGAAAAATATGCTTTCACTTCAAGAGTTTGTTAAACCTGTGTATTCTAAATGGATGAAGGCATTATATACAATTATAAAACATTTATTAACGAAATGGTTAACCCATGTTGACAGGTTGTTGTTCATTTACACCTGATGATGATTTTTTTTCTCTCTTAAATATTGCAGATGATTTTAGCTGAATTCTTGTTCTTGGTTATATAGAAAAGTCAGGTCAGCAGCTAATAACACTTTAAGAGATAAAAATAATAATAATAATAATAATAATAATAATAATAATAATAATAATAATATAAGCATATACAGACAAAACAAAATGAATACCTTATGATCCTAATGATACACTGAGGTCTTATGAAGCAAAACGATATGTGCATGGAAATGAATGTTATATACATACCCTCCACAACCTCCGTGGTGACATGGTCATGCTGATGATACACTGAGCAACTTTTAGAGCAATGTTGCTAGACAACTTTGGGAAATTATGCAATCAACATGCAACCGAATGAGACACAGGTCAACCAATAATGGCAACTGGATCCAGATACAGTTTTGTAAAGGAAAGGAGCCAAGCAACCCCACTGCCTCGCAGCATTGCTCAAAAGAGTTGCCACATTTATCACAGCATCAGGTGAATGATCTATATACCACAATCCATATTTATTTGATATTGATATATTGTACACAGTTGAAGTCCAAATTATTAGCTCTCCTGTGATTTTTAGTATTATTTTCTTAAATATTTCCTAAATGATGTTTAACAGAGCAAGGGATTTTTCACAGTTTGTCTGATAATATTTTTTTCTTCTGCAGAAAGTCTTATTTGTTTGATCTTGGCTAGAATTAAAGCAGTTTTTAATTTTTTTAAACCATTTTAAGGCCAATATTATTAATCCCCTTAAGCCATATTTTTTTTCAATTGTCTACAGAACAAACCATAGTTATACCCTAAGCTGCCTAGTTAAACTAATTTACCTAGTGAATACTAGTATCTTTAAACATCTAGTAAAAATATTATGTACTGTCCTCGTGGCAAAGATGAAAGAAATCAGTTATTAGAAATTAATTATTACAACTATTGTGTTCAGAAATGTGTTAATCTTCTCTCTGTTTGGGGAAATTGGGGAAAACATATACATGGGGGCTAATAATTTTGACTTCTATCAAATAACTATGTATTACTTAATGCTTGTCAGCCACAGTGAAACACAAATTATACTTCACTTGTCTGTGTTCTGCTCCATCTCGCAGACATTTCATGGGGCATAACTGTCATCATCTGCTGATGTTTTGTGGGGTTTGTGTGTCTGCACCAACTTGTGCATGAACAACAGCACACGTTCAGTTCAAACGTTTACACCTGGTGTTAACAACGGGCCCAGGTGATTCAATCACAAATGTTCAGTTGGTTGATCTGATCACAAGTGGTCAGCTGAGATGTGTTACTGTGTTCCTTCATCTGACTTGTTTTATCTACATTGCTTTCTTGAAAGTGCTCAGATTGACACATGAGTACTTATGAAGTGTCCGTTCACTCAAATATTCTGTTATTTATTACACGTTTCCTCATGCTGTTCCAAACTCATAGGACCTTTGTTCATTTTTGGAGCACAAATTAAGATTTTAGATGAAATTTGAGAGCTCTCTGGCCCACTAACCAAAAACATTCTATGTGACTTTAGTGGTTCAAGTGTAATTACTTATGTTGAAATGACTTTGTTCAGCTATGTCTTCTGCTTCAGATTAGATTGCACATTTACTATGGTCAATAAGACTATTGCGTGTTGCGCTTCAGACTCAAATGGCAATACATTATACTGTCTGTCATAAACGTGCACCCTATTCTGATGCGGAGAAGTAGAACAATCATTTTGTTGTGTTTGTAGTGTTCTTGGAGCTTTGTATGATTACTGGTGAACCAATGAAGTCACATTGCTTCTTTCTCAAAACTGTCGCTGCCAATGAGGGTCAAAACTCTAGGATTTCATCTAAAATATCTGATTTTGTCTTCTAAAGATGAAAGAAGTTTTGTGGGTAGGCCTGTCACAATACCTATTTTTGTCGTACGATATATTGCACTAAAATATATTGTGATAAATGATATTATAGTCATTTTAGGACCTGCTCATTAAATAATGCCAGAATGACCATATAATTCAATTCAAGTTTATGTGTATCACGTTTTTTTTTTTTTTTTTTTTTTTTACAATAGTTAGGCATTAGAATCAAAATGTGAAAACGTGTATCCTAAACAAATAAATAATAATAAATGTTAACCAAAAAAGTGCAAGGTTAAAAGTAACTGAGGCAGCTATATCTGCTACCACATCTATTTGTAGTTGTCAGGCACTCGCAATGAAAAATACTCTAGTAATTTATAGTAAATGGTGTTTTTTAACCATACTAACACTGACACCTCTTATAGAGAGGTTGCAAAATCAGCTAAAATGTTGCTAGAATTATTATTTTTTTATGTATGGGTGATTTATATTGCATCACTAAAATGATTGAGGTCATGTCCATGTGTTGTGCAACAAGTCGATATATTGATTATTGTGACAGGCCAACTTGGGGGATTAGAACAACACGAGGGTGAGTAATTCATAACAGAATTGAAATTTTTTTGGTGAAGTAACACTTTAGTATGAACCTGGCTTACGAGTGAGCAGGAAAGCAAATATAAAGGATGATGATGGCAAGTACAATTTTAACTGCAATCGATGTTTGTAATCGCAAAGAGCTCTCGCTATCACGATCACATTTAATCAGTAAGTGGAGATTGGGTGATCGTTTGTATTCAACAGCCACATGAGCATTTGACTATGAAAGTGATCCAATTGAATCTTCTAGTGACTACCTCTGAAAGTGGACAAGCTCAGTTTTGGATCTTGTTTACAGCTGTTTCTACACTTGTGGTCAGATTGACTAAAAGGTAGACTGGCATTAATGTCAGGTGGTATTGTAGTCAGCATCTGTAGATGGACGTGTTTTGCCACTGATACTGTTTCCTGCGAGTAGCTTCTTAAACTTTTTCTTGGCCTCATCAGAGCATGCTCCACTTGTGGTTGGCCTCTCCACTCTTGGCTCATTACTCTTCCTTTCCTTCACTCCTCCTCCTCCTCCTCCTCCTCCTGCATGTCTCCACAATGGCCTCCGGCCGCTCCAGGCATGGCTTCCATTTTGATGTCAGCCGCAGGACTGGGAGTTCGCCTCATGACCGCCCCCTTCTCCCAGCGTGACTCCAGCATGCCCACCAAAGGCCAGGCCAGCTCCGTTAAGAGGGCAAAGAGACAGTCCAGGACAGGTAGTTAAGCACCGCCAAACAGCTCGACCGCCCGACCGAACCTGCCTTCTGCTGGTCTGCAGCTGCTGTCCTTTTTGTTTAATTGCTGTTTTCCTCTCCATTCTACTTTCAGTTTATGTTTCCCCAATGGGTTTAGTGCTGTAGGTTTCTTCTGACATCCCCAAATGTTTGTTTTGCTGTTTTCTTTTTTCCGCTTGCTTCAGTCGCCATGTTTTCACAACATTTCACGTTTATGCCCTCATGGTCACGCTGTCTTGCTTCCATCCTCCCGATCACATAATGAATGCACTATTGATGGTATTTGGCTTGACACCTGCCTGCTCACCTGCGGGACACCACTGACTGATTTCTTTTGTGGAATAACAATCCTTCCCTGGTCTGTTTTTTTTTTTTTTTCTTCTTCTAACCCAACATAACCTGTGTTGTTGTTTTAATGCCATTTACTTTAACTTCTTAATACAGAAGATGGATGTTAGGTTCAGACTGACACTCACAAGTGATTTCTTTTGATTTTTTTTCATATCGGCGTACTAAAAGATTCTAAACACATTTTCTGTAATGAACTTGTACTGTTGCAATGTTGTCTGATAGCTTGAAAAACTAACATTAAAAGGGATCGTTCACCCAAAAATGAGCGATGTCATTTACACAGGGATCGTTCACTCAAAATGTCGTAAATTTATTGGTTACAAAACACAAGAGAAGATGTTCTGAAGAAATCTGAATAAAAGCTTAACATTGCGATGAGTGGTAGGAACAACAAATACTATGGAAGTCAATGGTTGTCAGTGTTTTTTTTCCCCCGTGTGTTTAACAGAATAAAAAAAACTCAAACAGGTTTGAAACAAGTAAAAGGTGAGTAAATAATGACAAAATTTTCAGTTTTCGGTGAACTGTACCTTTAAGGTGTGTATTCTTAGTAGTGTGTGAATGTACAGTATACAGTCAGTAAAATCGCAATAGGAGTCAGATTGATTATTAACAAAAACAACACTTAAAGATCTGACTTCTAATTGGATGGAAAAAAAAAGTTATATGGCTGATAAGTCTGTTTCCATTAGTTAAACTGTACATTGATACAATAAATTACTATGCTGCTATAATTCACTTTCTAAACCTGAGGTTGCAAAATTAATGCTGGGTTAAGACCACACAATATTTTTGTCATACAATGTCTATTATGATAGACTCTTAAATTGTCAACTTTTTTAGACAAGAAACATCGAAACAGCAATTGCTGTTTTTCTATGATGTATGTGACATCATCGAGAAGGCAAAAAATGTGTGACTGATTTCCTGAAACAAAAGCATAAACATATTATATTGACTGCCATATCGTCAGATGTGACTGAACCTATTACAGAGGACAAAAAAATGTGAAAACCCATGTTGTATGACGCATGCATAATTATTAAAGCATTGCAATTCATGAATCACAATCACCACAACAGCTTATGTCAAATGAATCAAGCAAATATTGTGTAGTCTGAACCCACTATTTAAGGGTTGTAGGTAAATAGTCTAAATGGACACGGTGATGGGAGGAAAATTATATTTCAATTTTTAATTCTGTTTCTCCTCCAAAGCTTTTAAGTTAAATAGTTAAAAACTGCTGATGGATATATCGTGAGGTGGGAGGGAAAACAGCATTTTTGCGCGTTTACGAGTGTATGCAAAGTTTCTCAGGGACACACAGCTTTTAGAAGATAAAGCATTTAAACATACAATTAACATGCAAAATCACTGAAATATCATTTTTCTTTTGATCGTATAAAAACTTTCATCACCCCACGGTGGCGTAGTGGTTAGCACGTTCGCCTCACAGCAAGAAAGTCGCTGGTTCGAGCCCCGGCTGGGTCAGTTGGCATTTCTGTGTGGAGTTTGCATGTTCTCCCCGTGGTTGCGTGGGTTTCCTCCGGGTGCTCCGGTTTCCCCCACAAGTCCAAAGACATGTGGTATAGGTGAATTGGGTAGGCTAAATTGTCCGTAGTGTATGAGTGTGAATGTGTGTGTGTGAATGTTTCCCAGACATGGGTTGTGGCTGGAAGGGCACCCGCTGCGTAAAAATATGCTGGATAAGTTGGCGGTTGATTCCGCTGTGGCGACCCCGGATTAATAAAGGGACTAAGCCGACAAGAAAATGAATAAATGAAAAACTTTCATCACTGCATAGGGATTTTAAATTAATACTTACTACAGAACACAGCAAACTGAGAAATAAAAACTGATATGTTATTATAAGATGGCCCTAGTGTTCAAGGCCTGTCAAGAAGGGGAAAAAAGAAACAAACAATTGGGTGCATGGGTTTATCAGAAAGTTTTCCTGGGGAAAGTTCATAATAGTTAAAGAGATAGTAAAACCGAAACTGACAATTGTCACCATTCTCATTCCAAACCTGTTTGAATTCTTGTTTTTTTTTTTCTTTGTTGATCACAAAAGAAGATATTTGGCAAAATGTTAGAAACCCATACTCATTGACATCCATTTTAGAAAAGAAAACATTTCAAAATAAGCACTTCAAAATAACTTCTTCTGTGTTCGACACAGAGGGGTAAACTATTCCTTTAAGGCAGGGATCACCAACCCTGTTCCCAGAGAGCTACCTTCCTGCAGAATTCAGCTCCAACTCTGATCAAACACACCTGAACTAATTAATTAAGACCTGAAGCAGCACTTGATAATCACAGACAGGTGTGTTTGGTCAGGGTTGCAACTAAAATCTGCAGCAAGCTCTCCAGGAACAAAGTTGATGACCCCCGCTTTAACGTGTTTATGCAGTGTTTATGATAATACACAGTCATGCATTTGTTAAAACAAACTGGTTTAGAAACAGCTAGTTGGTTGCTCTAGACGAGCACAATTATATTAGGTGGTAGGTTGTTATTCTTTTAAAATACAATGTTAAAATGTTGCCAATTATAAGATTCTATCTGCGTTCGGAATGATTTTGAGATATTGAGCTTTAAAGTTTTTGCATTCCATAGCAAACAGTACGTGTGTAACATTTGTTTTTGAAATAAAAAGTCTTAAAATGTAAACAACTTATAAAAAAATAATAATGTATTTTCCCATAATGTAAACAAGTTCTCAGTTAATATATGTCAATAACACAATTTTGACAATGTCAGATACAACCTTATAATTCTAAGGTGACGATATAATGACATTTCCATGATGTATTTGCTGAATTAGAAACCATAACACGTTTTTGTTTTACTTCCCAGGTAGTTAGATGCAATAATCAGGGTTCAACACTAAGGATTTTTCTACTGGTCTGATTGGACCAGTGGTTCAGATTTTTACTTGCCCTGCCAAAAATTTTCACTGGCCCCACCAAACAAAAAGTGATTTGCTGTTTCTTAGCCACATATTTTAAATAATGTGTCAAAAATAATTTCTAAAAATGTTAAGGAAAATGTTGAGGTATTTTACTGCAAAACAAAGCCTTGCTGACTTAAAAATGACAGCAAAACATCACAAAACAGACATTTTCTTTTAGCCTCATAATTTGATGTTGCCGTCATGTAGTCGTCTCTTCGCTGTGTTGGTTTTTACCAGGTTACGGAAAATGTGCTCACAACATCCAATCAGATAAGAGGAACTAAAAAAGCAATAGGGTATTTACGACTTCACAGAGAAGGTAGCGTTCTAATACTTGAAAGCACAAACTATTTCTTGATTTTAAGACTATATATGCATGCAATTGACATAGTCACAGGCAAATTAAAATTTAGTGACAAGGCGGCAGTAACGATTCTGCCTACTGTCCCAAACATCTCTCACACTGTCCCCGGGCCATCGGGCAGTGCTTATTGTTGAGCCCTGATAATGATACAATAGGTTTCCAAATAAACATCTTTTCCAATGCCTGGATAATGCACAAACAGTCAAAGTGTTTAAAACAAAATGTAAATAAAATAATTATTTACAGTCGTAAAGTAGAACACTGACTTTTTAGAGCACCTAATATTTTTAAAGGAAGGAAACTAGATATTACATTGGCTATGATATTAATTACACATGTACATATGCAATTTACTGATCATTTTAGAAATAAAACATCTCCATTTGGCTTTTGTACCATTAATTAATGCTTGTTATTATATATGTAGAATTACAAGTCTCATTCTAGAGAGCATTTGATTGGCTGAAAACCTGTGTTGGACGTGAATCGTTAAGAAAAGGGTAGTTTAAAGACAGTCATAGACCAAAAGCCACAAAACACTAATCAGATTCTTGTGAAATCTTCAAGGAAATGTAATCTTTATCTTGCCACAACTGATTTGAAGTGCCACTCATATAGGTCATGATGTGTCTTATGTATGTTCTTAGCCCCCGCTCAGAAACCAGAGGAAGTCATTAAGAAATACATGGAGGAAGTGCCTATGGTCCCAGATGAGGTATAATTGAAGCTCTCACTACAGTCACTTTTATGTATAGTGTTCAAACATACATGTTTGATTTTCACAGGTCATATTTCACCACAAAATGAGGGTTAAAAAAGCAGTTTGCTTAAATTATGCATATTTTACAATCATTTTCAAGACCATAAGCACTGTTTTTCTAAGTAACAGTGCAAACAAATCTTTACTTTAAACAAAAACATTGAAATTTCCACATAATTTACTCACTCTCAGAGCATCCTCTTTCAATATGACTTTCTTCAGTCAGATGAACACATTTGGAGTAGTTTTACGTTTAATCTTGGCTCTTCCATCCTGTATGACGGTGTTGAGTTGTGTCAATGTTTTTTGAAACTACCAAAAGCTAAAACTAAAACAAATTCATACATTACAGGGGGTTAACGCATGTCTTGTGAAGCAAATTGGTGTGTTTTTGAACCAAAAGGGTTTTTAATTTTTAAATTACAAACTCAAATCACTGCTAATTCACAAACAAACGCTTCTTCTAGATGACAACTTGCCTGATATTGACATTTAACGAATGATATGAGACGCATTTGAAGCAGCAGAGTAATAGTAATACACTGTATAACGTTATACAGTAACACCAAGCCAACTAGTTTTCTTGTTAGTCATCTTCTGTGGTAAACAAACTGTGGTAAGTGGTTCCCGATAAATGTGTCGATTTCCGGAACTTCCAATAACAATACGCCTCATGCCATGGTTATACTTGGCATTAGAGGTCAAATAAAAAGTGGTCTTGAGTGTGCAGTTAAATTAGCGCATTAGAAAATGTCACCACCCAACGGCATTAAACAGCATGGAATAGCAAGTATACAACTTTAAACTACTCCAACTGCATTCGGCTGATAGGAGAAAGTCATATACGCTGAAGATGGCTTGAGGGTGAGTAAATTATGAAGTGATTTATTGTTTCTTTAACAGTCATTAAAAAGACTTTTCATGACCTATGCATATTTTAATGACATTCACCCATATGTTTAAAGTTCTTTTAGACACATTAGCCCTGCTCCTGTGCGGTGCCTGACATCTGGCTGTGTGCTTTCAGGACTGTATTATCTGTATGGAGCGGCTGTCCTGTCC
This sequence comes from Danio albolineatus, assembly GCA_903798035.1. Taxonomy (NCBI): domain Eukaryota; kingdom Metazoa; phylum Chordata; class Actinopteri; order Cypriniformes; family Danionidae; genus Danio; species Danio albolineatus. The sequence goes on along the minus strand of CAIGQQ010011877.1, from coordinate 814,716 downwards.
ATCTGGTTATGAGGTCCCAGCTGAGTGCTCTCAGTCTCTTCAGCCCAGCACTGTGGGCAAGCTCACCAAATGTGCTCACACCTTCCACATGCTCTGTATGCTGGCCATGTACAACAATGGAACCAAGGTATGCAATACATTACCACCGCTATTTGCTATCACATGAATGATATGTAATCAGATAAATAAAATCTTTTAGTTGTATAGAGCTTGTTTTAAAGACTACACAAAACGTGCCACTCGTATGATTTTGAATAAGGAAAAGTGTAACGGTCAATATGGCGCTACCTTCTAGTACCGGAGCCAATCATCGAACACTATAAACTGATGATTCTCTGGAGGAGGGGCACAGACCAGACATGAGTTTCTGGAGATTTTATGTCTTTAGAATATTTAGAAATGAAACTAAAGAGGCAGTTGTTGTTTAATTTTATTGGTGATTGCAAATATGTAATTTAATAGTAAGCTTGGCAAGCAATTTTAGAGAATTTGATGTTTTCCCATTTTAACAGAATGCCCAAGCATACTGCCTGAGAGGAGTTTCAAAGATGGCTTCTGAGAGAAATTACTTTCCTTTTAAGACACTTTGGTTGCATTTTATTTTGATGGTCCCCATCAGGTATCCTATTTACTCAAAGTCCCTTTAAGGCAAGTCTTTGATTAGTTTACAATTAAACTCCATATTCAGAAACACTAGTGACATTTCATAACAACTGCAACTTAAATTTCATTTCTAAATGTTAGAATCATGCCCAAAAAAAGGTAATATTTCAGGATGCCCAAGCTAATGTGGATGAACTCTCGAAGGGAACAAGATCACGGCACCAACCTCCTCTTATGTTTGTTATGTAGTTTCTAGATCATCCTGTAAATCAAACAGTCCAACTACCATAAGAATCGATAAATTGCGTGTTACACATAATCATTCTCTGAATTCTGCTGCGTTTGATTTTCTGTATTCCTGACGGAATATCTGGTCACACTTTATTTTGATGATCCGTTTGTTGAATTTAAGTTACATTGCAACTAATTCTCTTTAGATTAAAGTGGACTGTTAGGTTGGGGTTAGGGGTAGGGTTAGTGTAACTTGCCAAGTACTTGCAAAGTTTCTTATAGTCAGTTACATGTCTGTTGAATGTCTTTATCAACAGATATTAAGTAGACAGTCTACTAATACTCAAATGGACCATCAAAATAAAGTGTTACCGAAGATCTTCTTCCAAAATTACATAGTCTTCTTTGTTTACAAGTTTGTTGGCATTCAATTGTTTGTCGCAATGTGGTTTGAGTTTGAATGGTGGAGGCGGGAATTCAGAGGACAGACTGGACAAACTGTACCTCGTGTTTGTTTAATACAGATTAGAAAATGAGAACATTTGTTATCAAGTGTAGTTTTATGTAGATACTGTATGATTCATACCTCATGATTCATAGCAATAGAACTGCAGAAACTGTTGTGAAAAAACACACCTGAGCCTCTCCCCCGGATAATTATCAATTTATAGCGATCGATGATTGGCTCCTGCTAGAAGACATGCTTCCTTTGATAGAGCAGCCATATTGAACATTGCACTTTTTCCCATTCAAAACTATTCAAGTGACATGTCTTGGTGTATTCTATAGTCTGTAGTTCTATAGTTGTGTAATCTGTATTCTATATGCGACTTTGCAACTGGATGCCAACTACTGTAACTCTCATTAGGGTAAAAGTAGATTTTTGGGTTGCATAAATGGTTTATAATAGTGTTAATAGTTTTAAATGCAATATGGATTTGAAATAAACAATGGCAAAATCTTGGTTTTTGGATGAGGTATTCTTTTACGAGTAATCATTTAGTTTAAAGTTCAGTGGTGAACATAAAAAAAGATGTTTTGAAAACAAGTCTCTTAAAGTCTCTGTGATTTAAAAATCTAAAACCCTATGTTTTGTATTTAAAAACAATAGTAATATTGTGATGATTATAATTTAAAACTATTTTTCTTTATTTAAATGTAAATATAATTAATTTGTGTAATGCCGAATTTGAATTTTTATCAGCCATTCACTCCAGTGCCAAATCTTTCTTTATTCTAATATTCGGATTTGCAAATCTTGCTTGGGAAAATATGCTTAATATTTCTGAGGAGACTTTGACATTTCTGTCTTGTAACATAAATGTTTTCATCATCACTTTTAATCTAATTTCTACATGCATTCATGTTAAATACTAGTACGTTTATTTATTTTTTATCTTACTGTCCCCAAACATTTGAAAATGCATGTATTCTTGGATTTACTTCAGCAAAGGCAAAATAAGAGCTCAGAAATACTTTAATATATTCTAGTTATGCACCAAGGTTAAAATTCTCTGCTGAAACCTACAATTCAGGATGCACTTGGACAAAAAACAAAACTGAACATGGCTCTTTAAAGGTGTAGTGAATTTTTGTCTTTGAATACAATTTTTTTTGTGTGTATGCAAGATACTAATATAGCAATCATTACATTAAATTGTTTAAAGTACATTTGTATATTCTGTGGAAATGTTCATTGTATCAAAATGTGTGGTCCAGACATTATGATAATCTTTCCTACCCTCCTGTCATTATATATATATATATATATATATATATATATATATATATATATATAT
>CAIGQQ010011877.1:798415-811683 GCA_903798035.1 Danio albolineatus | reverse complement strand
TATATATATATATATATATATATATATATAGATATATATATATTAAAATCTGAAATGTTAACAAATCTAATGTATTAAAATTAAAATCCATATTATTAACCCAGTCACAGAATCCACTGAGGTTTTAACAGATGTAATGTCCATTAAAATAATAATTAGATAATAAAACAAAAACTGTTTTTAGTAGCCAAACTTTGGTGCATCAGTCATGAATTGCTCTCATTTTCTCCAATTTGTCACATGTTGTCACACTATAGGACGGGAGCCTGCAGTGTCCCTCATGTAAGACAATCTACGGCGAGAAGACAGGCACTCAACCAAAGGGCAAGATGGAGATCTACAGTATTCCTCAGTCTTTGCCTGGACACCCAGACTGCGGCACGATACAAATCATTTACAACATCCCGCCAGGAATACAGGTCTGACTCTGCAAACTGATGTAATAATGCATTTACTCCATGATTCAAGTGCAGTGTTTAGGTTTACTATTTAAAAAATATTCCAAAATTCCTCCAAAATTATTGCTAATAAATGTTACATACAGTAGCATAATTTAACTGACCAACCTTTTCTAATTTGTGATATTTGATATTCATCTGCACTGCAACTGTTATCTTACTTGACAAATGTTCATATTGTTCCACCCAATAGTACTACAGCATGCGCAACATGTATAAAATATAGTCCTAATTTGTTTGTTTGTTTGTTTGTTTTTTTTCATAAAAAAAAAAAACACTACAAAAGTACCGATAAAAGTACCGAACCGAAGTTGTATCGATAAAAGTTGTAATACTGTTAAAAACTTAAACCCATTTGTAGCTGACCTTCTGCGTATATAGAATGGGAATTTGTAACCCTAACCCAATGCATTCTGAACATTTAAGACGAAGGAGCCTGATTCCCTTTGAAATCTATTTATTTATTGTATCATATATGCACTCATCAGGCATAAACTGTAAGCGCTCGCACTACAAATAAAGAAGAAAATCATCAATGGAAATGTTTTCCTGCTGCCGCCCGGTGAGATCCTGTCACTTACGGATAATTTAGTTCATTTATTTGATCTGATTTCTCTGCATCTGTGCTCGACTCCTCTAGTTCCACTTTAGCGCTGGAGACATAATATTATGAAATGAATCTTTTTGGCATCTCAGACACGCAAAGAGCATCTATAAAAGTATCTACATGATGAGTGTTTATAAGATGTTTTTCAAAAGGGAATTACTATATAACGAGCAGCTTTTTCTAAGGAGATTTTCATTAGTTTACATTGTGCCCTCCTGCGTTTGTGCACAGACATGGCGGAATGCAACTTGCATGGACCTAGATTCCCATTTCCTGTGAATGCGTCTCACAGAAGCCACTAAACACATTGTTTATCACAGTAGATGACAACGAACAAATAAACTGACGTTATCGTGTAACATCATGCAGTATATCACACATTTAAATTCATGCTCAGTCATGCATTATATGTCATGTCAGAGGTCTAGACAAGTTGTCTAGAATGCTCATTTGGCATTTGCTGTGATTTAAGTTTATAATTTAAAACTACTACAAATAAAACACCGATCCGCTTCATAAGACATTCGTTAACCTTCTGGCAGCATATGAGTTAGTTTTACAATGGATTTATACTCTTTTACAATGGATGCTTCAAAATAATAGACACTAGCCAACACTATACAGCATAGAAAGAAAACCTAAAAAAACTATATAATGTTTTTGTTAAAACTGCTCAGACTGTGTTTGTCTGACTGAAGAAAGTCATATCAGGGTCTCTGTGGGGTCTTAAGTGTTAAAAGTTGATTAATCTATCTAGAGCATAGGTCTCAAACTCGATTCCTGGAGGGCCGCAGTTCTGCACAGTTTCGCTCCAACCCTGATCAAACACAGCTGATCCAAATAATCGAGGTGTTCATGTTTGTGTCATGTTTGATCAGGGTTGAAGCAAAACTGTGCAGAGCTGCGGCCCTCCAGGAATCGAGTTTGAGACCTTTGATTTAGATAAAATGGAAGGCCCTTAAAGGCACGAATGCCATTTTATAAAGTATTAGATTTTGTATTTGTAGTTTTGATTTATACTATGTATAGTTGTACAGTGGTCCCTTGTTAATCATGGAAGTTACGTAATAAAAATAGCCCTAATTGGTGAAATCCGTAAAGTAGTCCGCTTTATTTTTTACAATTATTATTATAGATGTTTTAAGGCTGTAAAACCGCTCATTACACTATTTTTTCATATAGGCATTAACATTTTCACAATTCTCTCTCGTTTAAACACTCGCGCTTCTACCTTCATTTAGCTTGTCCAGAAGTCCAATTTTTTTGTGCGATTGTTAGCTTCTTCCTCTGCCTTTTGGGTGCTAGCGTGGGTGCTTTTGACGGTGCTGAATGTTTCGTCGACATAATGGGGGTTTTTGAGGAGAAAACTTGCAAACATACATGCCAGCACTTAAGCGTCACACTACTAACGATAAAAGGTTTATGTAAATTTGGCAAGCTAAATGCATACGGAGATACGGCATTGACAGTTGATTGACAGTGGTCTATAGCCAATCAGGATGCAGAACACAATGTGCTAATCAGCATTCAGAGCACAATGCGCTGTAAAAAAAGAAATATGCGAGACCGCGAAAGGTGAACCGCGTTACAGCGAGGGACCACTGTATGCTAAAGTTTGCCTGAATTTAATCAGAGAATGTTGGGATGCTGTTTAGCTTATGAATTTGGTGATAAAACTGCACTAGATTTGATAAACAGGCTGCTTTGCTTACAGCAGTATCCAAGGAAACGGCAGTATTCATTCTGTTGTTTAAGCGCCTTTCTGCTGAAAGAAAGCGAATTAGCATTTTTAATCAGTATGTTTTAGTTTTGTGCAGTTTTATGTAGCATAGTTTCACAAAATGTTTTTACTTAATATTTTTGAATGATCTAATCTATTTTTAATCACTAACTGCCCACAGTAATGTACATTGAATCTTTCTGTGGATCATGATGAAAGTGCAGCGGTTGCCTCTAATTTGAAATCACTTCAGATAGTTCAGACTGTAATAAAGCAGATACAGATTTTAGTCAGACACTAGTATTTAATTTCATGTATCTGGTTTCTTACATTCTAAATGATAAAATATATATTTAAAGCATTGATTGGTATTGGGATCAGCTAATTTGACAGGGAAATATTGCAGTTGGTCAAGAAAAATCAGATTGGTACATTTTAAGACCTCATCTTAGCCAATGCTAAGTGAAAACGAGATCTTGAAATTAATGGAAAGTCTTAAAAAGGCCTTAAGAGGTATTAAATTTACTCTGTGATTACTGTATATACCTTACATGTGAGAAAATTTGGGTAATTTTCATTTGTGTGTAGACTACTCCTTTAAGAATATCGTTTTGGATTTGAAACTTTTGTCTGAGACTTCACAGATCTTATATATGCAGGAATGTCTTTAACAATAACCCTTTTAGAAAGGTGAATAAACAAACTGAAAGAAGTACTGGAGGTCGATATGAATAAGCCAAATGTTTTCATCCAGCAGACTGACTTGAGTGTTTATTGTAGTCATAACTGACTCATTCCAGTCTGTGAAAAATGCTTTTGTCCTTGCCTCAGCTGCTTTTAGTGCTCATCATCTTAATGCACTTTTTGACTGCAGGGTCCTGAACACCCAAACCCAGGACAGCCGTACACATGCAGAGGATTCCCTCGCTTCTGTTTCCTTCCCGACAATGACAAAGGCAGAAAGGTAATAGAGGGAATTGACCCACTTCAAATCAAGATTCATGCTATGCTTGTTTGTCACAATATTGAATCACTAGCCACTTTCACACATTAAACCTGTTCAATTACCGTTCAGTTCCTGAATCAACACTTCCAGTTCCGTGCCTTACTCAAACAAGCAATTGTTTTCTGTGCTACCCTTCACACACAGACACCAAAATGCCATTAAATGCCATTGAAAAGTACATCAGGCTAATCAACTAGTTTGATTTTAGAGCCATGGATGGGCTCTATAATGCATATAATTTTGTATCCAACTCCAATGCAAAGAGTTGCTGGTTCGATCCCAGCTAGGAGTGGGTTGGATGCAGTAGAACTGGTGGGTTACACTTGGGGGCTCATCCGGAATGGGGGTGAGTGTAAAGGAGGCCAGCTAGCGAAGTGCTGTCCAGGTAAACCTCACTCTTCTGACCTCCAAAGGTGCTCTAGTGACAGACGCTAGAGGTCATAGTCTCTAGCCTACTTGTTAGAGCAACCGACTCCCATGCAAATAATCGCTGGTTCGATCCCAGTCCAGAGTGGGTTAGGTGTAGTAGGACCGGTGGGTTACACTTGGGGGCTCGTCCGGGATGGGAATGAGGTTTAGGGGGGGTGAGTGTAAAGGAGGCCAGCTAGCAAAGGATTGTGCAGGTAAACCTCACTCCTCTGACCTCTTAAAGGTGCTCTAGCGACAGATGCTCTTTAGCCTCCTTGTTAGAGCAACCGACTCCCATGCAAAGAATAGCTGGTTCGATTCCAGTTCAAAGTGGGTTAGGTGTAGTAGGACGGGTGGGTTACACTTGGGGGCTCGTACGGGATTAGATTGAGGTTTAGGGGGGTGAGTGTAAAGGAGGCCAGCTAGCAAAGCGTTGTGCAGGTAAACCTCACTCCTCTGACCTCTAAAGGTGCTCTAGCGACAGAGGCTAGAGGCCATGGTCTTTAGCCTCCTTATTAAAGCAACTAACTCCAATGCAAAGAATTGCCGGTTCGATCCCAGCTCAGAGTGAGTGCAGTAGGACTGGCGTTGTTGCATATATTTTAAATTAAAGATGCAGCGTAATTTGCTAATTACTCCAGTAAAAAGTTCCATTGCCCACTGTCAATAGTGTGATATGTGATGTGCAAAGGAAACCAATCACCTTTCAGTTGTTCAGCGCGCAGTAAAGAGGGGAAAAAAGATATAATAAAGGACATTTCTAGGTATTTCATTTATGATTATTGCGCGCACACACACAAACATACACACATATATATATATATATATATATATATATATATGGTGTTATAATTCCATGGTGTTATATTATAATAATTATTATACTAATTATAGTGTTATATAATTATACAAGAAACATGGATACAATAACCACGAGATAATGACTGGCACAGCATTACTGATTATAATTTTCAACTCATTCTCAAGTCATTTTTGCAGTTTTCAGTAAAACCTTATCTGTTTACCAGTTTAAAAACATTTTAATGCTCATCATTATTGATTCTAAAAGTGACATCAATAATAAGGTAATCCATATGAATACAGCAGTTTAATCCATGACTTCTGAAGAGACGTAATAGTTTTATGGACTTATTGATGTCTGAAAATGTGAGACATTCAGTGATGAGAGAATATTACAAATTGCTGTGTGATTTTTTTGTGGTGAAGTACTATCTATTTAAATTTGAAAGGTCTTTAAACACCTGCATTAGCAATAAATGAACAGCATCCAGATAGAGATAAGTGACCTATCGTTGTTGTTCAGCCATGTTGTGTCATTCCTTTCAGAAGCTTTGGTTCAAGGCCTTACACCATAGCACCCTTCCCTTGAATATACTCAAACCTTTAAAACAATGCCTTTAAGTACATTTATCTACTTTTTATGAACTTATATCAACTTTCAATTTCCACAGAATGTAATTTCTTGTTTTTGTAACCTTTATCGAAGTTCATTATAAAAGGGTTAGATCACACAATGAACCCTGGAGCTTCTGGAGATTTTAACAGCATTGCAAGAAAAATAAATCCCTATTCACTGCAGCAATGGAACAAAAGAAACGTAGCATATATTGGCTCCCAGCCCAGGTCTTGCTCAGCATTAATGGTTTATGTTGATCTTTGTGCAGGTTTGTGTTTTTCTCTGTGAGAGCAAACAGTGTTTACTTTAAAGGGTTCGTTCTCCCAAAAATGACAATTTGTTTATTTATTACTCACCATACTCGTCTTTCCAATCCCCTAAGACATTCGTTCATCTTCATTCCATTACATGAAGATATTTTAGATTAAATTTGAGTGCTCTTCAGGAAAAGAATCAAAAACATTGTCAAATCATTCCATGTGACTTCAGTGGTTCAGCTGTAATCATACGAAGCTCCATTAACACTTTTTTGCACCAAAAAAAGGTTAAAATAAATTTGTTTTTTTGTTTTCTCTTCTGCACAAGTTTATCTTGTAAATAAAAACAAAGACAAAATATTTGTCAAAAGATTTTTTTGCTGAGTGAAATGTAGTAAAGAATTTCACAATGAATGTAAAACTACAACTAGATGAAACTAAGAGTCACTGAAAAATAAAATGAAATAAAATACAATAATTCATTCATTCATTCATTTTCTTTTCGGCTTAGTCCCTTTATTAATCCGGGGTCGCCACAGCGGAACGAACCGCCAACTTATCCAGCATTTGTTTTATGCAGCGGATGCCCTTCCAGCTGCAACCCATCTCTGGGAAACATCCATACACACTCATTCACACTCATACACTACGGACAATTTGACCTACCCAATTCACCTATACCACATGTCTTTGGACTTGTGGGGGAAAACGGAGCACCCGGAGGAAACCCACGCAACCACAGGGGGAACATGCAAACTCCACACAGAAATGCCAACTGACCCAGCTGGGGCTCGAACCAACGACCTTCTTGCTGTGAGGCGAACGTGCTACTCACTACCCCACCGTGGCACCTAAAGTACAATAATAATTTGGTGAAGTAAATAGTTAATTTCAAGATTTAAAATCACTCGTTCTGTGGTGGACAATCTGACTTTTGGAGAAAAGTACCTGTTGATGGTGCTTTCACTGAAAAACACATCAGACTCCTTGACAGTTATATGTCGATTGTTATGGGTCAATGATGATACCATTTGGCACAAATCCACAACTTTCTTCTGTCTGGTTGTTCTTTCTGTGAAGGAATTCTGTAGAAGCACAGCTCAGGTGTCTCTCCTCGTCGGTTAGTAACGCTAAACCTTACTGAATAACAATTATCCAGTATTATGGCTATAAAAAAAAAATTACCTAGCCTGTGACTTAGCGATCAGCAGGAGATACTAATGTTTTGCCTGGCAGGGTGGCATTCCCCTAATGGTGTGACGACATGAAAACTATCAATGGAGGGCCAGAGAGCTCGCAGATTTCATCTAAAACAGTGTTTCTCAGCCACATTCCTGGAGCACCACCAACACTGCATGTTTTAGATGTATCCTTTGTCGCATTACTGATTTTTCAGTCTCTGTTAATGAGCTGATGATCTGAATCCGGTGTTTGATTAAGGAGACATGAAAAATGTGCAGAGCTGGTGGTTCTCCAGGAATGTGGATGAGAAACACTGATTTCAATTTGTGTTCTGAAGATAAAGGAAGCTCTCAGGGGATTAGAATAACATTACCAACAGCATTGTCCTTGTTGGGTGAACTAACCCCGTAAATCCGAGGCTGTTTATAATGTTCATGTTTACCATCTGCAGGTGCTGGAGCTGCTGAAAGTGGCGTGGACGCGGCGTCTCATCTTCACCGTGGGCACTTCCAGCACCACAGGCGAGCCCGACACCGTCATATGGAACGAGATCCACCACAAGACCGAGATGATGTCCAATGTGTCCGGCCACGGCTACCCCGACCCAAACTACCTGGACAATGTGCTCTCAGAACTGGCATCGCAGGGCGTGACCGAAGACTGCCTGAAACGAGATGCTCAAGGTTCAGCCATGTGAACAGCCTGCTACGGTAGATCTAACAAAACTTGACGAAAAGGGAAGAAAACTAGAGTTTCCGCTGTTCACCAAGAGATTTGGATGTTGACGCCAACTCATCCATTTCTACTCGTACGGCCGAGTCTAGATTATTAACGCACATGTGGGCTTCGTGGTCATCTTTAGTTTCAGCGTATTGTGAGGCAGCTACTGACGGTTCTGCAGGAACGACTCGGGTTTAATGACCTCTATCGCCAGTTTAGGCATTCATCTCAATATACAGAGCTGTGACGTCCTTCCTGAAATACTACATTACAGTAGAGCAGAGATCATTGTACTATTGCTGGGAATCAAGCTGACACAATTTCGTTAAATGGAAAGCTCAACTACATATGAAATGAGCTTTTTTAAAGCTGTTGGCCATCCAAGATTTTATTTTGGTCGTTAGTAGAACATTAATGTACGTTTTTAGCTAAAACTGCGATTCATAAAATGCGAGTTGGTGGCTACCAGGAGAACATGCACAGGCAAAACAAAAGAACGATTGCTCCTGATGCTACATTGAGGTCTTATGAAAAGAAATGATGAAGCTGAACATTATTTACTACATTATTACCTATTACCCAGAGCCAAGTGCTTCCCAACAGTCAGGAGAGCAAGCTTCCTGTTTAAATATGGTGTTTTGTTTAGTAAAATGTTGCAATTCTTAAATGAAAACTCCATTTTTTGATAGGTTTATAGGCTTTTAATAGGCTCATTTCACAAATATTTAATTGGCTAATACAAATCATCTTTTGGTAAAGCTTTTAGTTTTTGAATCCAGTTGAACTGATCTCCAGGTCTGTTGAAAGCACTTTTAAGCATAATTTAGCTTAGCACAAATGATTGAATCAGATTAGACCATTAGCAACTTGCGCAAAAAACTTACTAAAAAGGTCTTGATAGTTTTGCTATTTAAAACTTGTCAGTTCTGTAGTCTCTTATTTAAGTGATGAGTAATATCATTGTGCTGGTTGCAGCCATGGTACGGCATCAAAGTTCTTTGATTATTATACAAGAATGAGAGTATAGTTTTTTTGCTTTTAGTACACAATATAGCTACAGAATAGTCAAATTAAAAAAAACAAAAAATTTTAATTATCAAAACTCTTGAAATTTTAGAGATGCTAATGGTCTAATCTGATTCAATGATTTATGCTAAGCTAAGCTAAATGTGCTCACGCCAGACCCCGGGGATCGACCGAATGGATTAAAATATGGTTAAACTCTATAGTACTTAGAAAAGTAAAAGTAGAGTGTATCTTTCATGTTTGATGTAGATCATCATGCAACAGAGCGTTTATACTCCAGTAATATTATGCTATAAATAATGTTTCTTACACAGGGCAATCAGTTTGCTTTACAGGACCTCTTGTGTGTCCAGGAGCCATATGTATTCCTTTTGTTTTGTCTGTATGTTTAGTTTTGATTAATTTTTTTTAAACTCCCAAAGTGCTGATATTTGTTGACATGCATCATATGAATCATCATGGACCACTGAAAAACAACATCATAGATGACATGAGGGTGAGTAAATTAACCGCACATTTTAATCTTGGACGAACTATCCCTTTTAAAAGCAGTAATATATGAAAACATCAAATTGCACATCAATGCAAATCATAAATCTTTACTAGTCTTGTAAAATGTACTGCTTCAGAAATAAAAGGCACTTTTACAGAATCTGCAGCTAACTTAGTTCATATTTAATTTTTTTTTCAGATGTCAGATTTGGTGATTTTTCACTTGCTGCTATCTTTTTTTTCTTTTCTTTTTTGTAATTAATGAACATAAGGGACTTGTTTGTTTTTATTGATTCCACAAAACATTGCAACAGCCCTTTGAATTTAGTCATTTTATCTATTTAGAGTCCAAGCTCGGCAATACTGCATAATGCTTGTTTTATTCACAGATACATAAAATAAATCAGTGCTGATTTAATTTCGATCCAGACCCTGAAAAATACTCGTAGAAATGCAGTCTCACAGCGTTATTGTTGAATTGCAGTATTACATTGTGCCACAGAGACAATCAGCAGTGTTTGATAAAATTACAGTTCATTACCACACTGCGAGTGTGGAAACATTCATTCATTCATTCCTCTCATATTCCATGGTATGGGATCTTTGGTTTTACAATGTATGCAACTGTATATATAAATATATATTCAACTTCTAATCAGCAATAAACACTACTCCATTTAACAGCACCTCTTTGTTTCTGTTACTTGGTGATAAGAACAGCTATTTGCTACAAAAACTAAATATACATTGAAGATCCAAATGTACAGTTGAAGTCAAAACGATTAGACCTCCTGTGTATTGTTTTTTTCAAATATTTTTCAAATAATGTTTAACAGAGCAAGACATTTTTAATATATTATTCAATAATCATTATTATTATTATTATTATTATTATTATTATTATTATTATTATTATCTACAGAACAGACCACTGTTATAGGCCATTTTGAGGGATGTAAACATTAACAATGTTCCTAACATATTTCCTGTTATACATTTTTTTTATTTCAATAGCTTCCATGAATTCAAAAGGCCTGACATATATTGATAAATAATGTTATGATAGCTGTTTTAACGTAAAGTTCTGATTGGATTGTCTTTTTGCTTTACAGTTATAAAATAGTGTGACAATAAACAGAAAATGTTTATGGCCTAATGGCATCTCCACATTGAAATGGTCTATACTAGGGGTGCCCAAACTTTTCCGTATGAAGGCCCAAAAACTAAATATCTTTGATAGCCATGGGCTGAGGATATATTTACCAAACTATTTAGAATCGTATTACCTAATGAGAAATAACTTTTTAAAATTATAACCAGTGTAATAAAAACATAAACAATCACATTTAAAACACAGTGGAGTTCAACGCTGTATACACTAGTCAAGCAGAATCTCTCTTTGCCCTGATTTGCTCACCAAAGTTCTCTATCCGTCAGGTGACAGTATGAACGTTTTATATATATTATTATTATTATTTATATATATATTATTTCTTTAGTGTTTGAAATAAGTCATTATGCAACAGGACATTTATACTCAAATGAGACCTCTTGGATCTCCAGGAGCCATACTGTATGTATTCATTTTGTTTTGTCTGTAAGTTTAGTTTAGATTTTTTTCCTATGAAGGGTCAAAAACCACATATCATTGATAGCCATGGGCTGAAGATAAATATACCAAACTATTTTAAATCGTATTACCTAATGCGATATAACTTTTTAAATTATAACCGTTGCAATAAAAACACAAGCAATCACATTTATAACACAGTGGACTTCAACGCTGAATGCACTAGTCAAGCAGAATCTCTCTTTGCCCTAATTTGTTCACCAAAGTTCTCTATCCGTCCGGGGACAGTATGTACCTTTTAAACTAAATCTGATTAGACACCATTTAAATTAAAATGTTTAATTTCAGTTCACTTTTTTTGTAGCTTAACATTAAAACAAACTAATAAAAGGAATAAAACCATCATTATTTGTCCTCTTCTCAGATGGGATGGCAGGCCTAATCAAAGGTTACCATGGGCCAACTTCGGCCTGCGAGCCCTAGTTTGGGCATCTCTGGTCTATACAATGACTTGACTTATTACCCTAGCTTGCCTAATTAAACTGATTAACCTAGTTAAGCTTTAAGCTGAATACTAGTGTCTTGAAAAACATCTAGTAACATATTATGTATTGTTATCATGACAAAGATACAATATATGTTATTAGAAATTAGTTATTAAAACTATTATGTTTAGAAATGTGTTGAAAAAAAGTTAAGTAGAAATTGGGGGAAAATATACAGGAGGGCTGTAATTCAGACTTCAACTGTACATATTTTTTACATTCAGCATTAGTTATGAGAAAATACTATACAAATGCTGCATTTCTGAATGGTAGTTTGTATTTATGTTCTTAAAACATACCTTATAATTTCACTTTCAGAATAAATTATGACCTGGGAGTGTTTGGCAGTCAACCTTTCACCACATTATCTTGTATCTAGCAGAAATTGTCCTAAGCTGTGTGGAATGCAGTGTTCAGCCAGTAGAGGACAGTATTGCTCCTCATGACTGCAGCATCACAGCTGCTGCTCTTATGCTTTATAAAGACAAATGCTTTTCAGCTGCAGAGCGAGATTCTCTTCTTACCTCGTGAAATTAAAGCTGAAAACTGCCACAGACATGCTGCTTCCTCAGAGCAGCCACCTATCAGATGTGAATCAGCATTCTAAAGAGAGACAAAGTTTTAATAATCTACATGTTTGACTACAAATCCTTATTTTTTTGTGCTTTAGATGTGTGTCTGCAGTTCAGAAAGACTGCAGTCTTGCCAAGGCGTTAATGTTTCCACTGTAAATGTTCAAACTGAGCTGACTTTGATAAACATAACGTGTGATGAACATATAGGGGGCCTTTGATTGTAGGTTAAAGTTCTCAATTGCTGGTGAGCGGTGATGCTGTAAGTTGATGCTTAATGCAGATGTGAAGATCAAAGGAGATTAGAAACAGAATAATGCTGATGCACAGTCGTGTTGATTCTCAATACAGAATTTAACTCTTTTGAAATCTCAACTCCCTACTGTGCATCAATATCAAAACCTTGGCATTTATAACATTTTATAGAAATTATACAGCAGAACGTATTTCATATTTGTGCATACAGTTTAATACAGTTTTAAACTTTTTTTTATATTAATTCGGTGCCCAAATATTGCACACATTTATGCTAATAACCTATGAACCCTAAGAGTTAGGGGAAAAATCCCTTCAGCTTATGCTGATTCAGTGTCATTTTCTGTCATAAATGGGGTTTTTTCCCGCAATTTGTGAATTTTGTGTTTTAAAAAAAAAAAATTTTCGAACTCCTCCTAGGCGGTCTGTCTGATTTTTTTTTTTTTTTACAAAGTTTCGATCTAGATCACCTTCAGACGACGTGAACAAGTAGTTAAGGGACTTAAGTCGATTAGTCGAACTGTTCTCAAATAACCTGGGACTATTTTAAAAATTGCCTTTTTTTTGAGTAGGGTTTGTCTGCGGACTGGAAGAAGGGGCATAACTTGAAGGTCTAGTCGAGGCGTAATTTAAAGTTATGGTGACCCAGGTGTCAAAACTATGTTGCCGGCAAGATGGCGCTGTACATCATTTATTAACATCTACACCTGCTCCACACTTAAATCCAACCATCACAGTTATTAACATACCACAACACTAAACCCAGCCATCATAGTAATTAACATCTACACCTACCCCAACCCTACCATCACAGTTATTAACATTTACACCTACCCCAACACTACCATCACAGTTATTAATGTTGACACCTACCCCAATCCTTAACCCAACCATCACAGTTATTAACGTCTACACCTACCACAACCCTACCATCACAGTTATTAACATTTACACCTACCCCAACACTACCATCACAGTTATTAGCGTCTACACCTACCACAACCCTTAACCCAACCATCACAGTTATTAACAT
>CAIGQQ010011877.1:784329-798405 GCA_903798035.1 Danio albolineatus | reverse complement strand
CCCCAACCTTCACAGTTATTAACATCTACACCTTCCCCAACCCTTAACGCAACCATCATAGTTATTAACATCTGCACCTGCCTCAACCTTTAGCCCAACCATCAGTTATTAACATCTACGCCTTCCCCAACCCTTAACCCAAGCAACACGATTATTAACGCCTACAATTTCCACAACTCTAAACCCAACCATCATAGTTATTAATGTCTACACCTACCCTAACCCTTTAACCCAACCATCACAGTTATTGACGTCTACACCTTCCCCAACCCTAAACCCAACCATCACAGTTATTAACGTCCTCATCCCTAAACTCAACCATCACAGTTAATAACATCTACAGCTTCCCCAACCCTAAACCCAACCATTACAGTTATTAACACCTACAGCTTCCCCAACCCTAAACTCAACCATCACAGTTATTAAAGTACAGCCTCGAGTTGCGGAAGCTTTCAACCTTTATGCACCATTGTACGGTTATTTGCAACCAAAGGGGGTGATTCTGAGTAGGTTTCAAGTTGTGTTACACATGTTACATATTACATGTTACAGCCCCGTCTTGCAGTCCGCAGACAGATACACTTGCTTATTTACCTTATTCCTTCAAGCACAGAGTTCAACACTTTCAATCTCATGAACTTTCATTGATTTTTAGCCATGAAGAAAAACACCCTTCTGCTGCTTGATGTTGCGAACTTGCATTATGTTTAAATATATTTTTAATTTATTGTCATAAACACAGTTGTTTGTGAAGTAGTTTGACCATTTACTGCCATTTATTATTCTTAGTCATTTACTGTAAATAAAAGCACATTAATTAGAAGTTTTAAAATAATCCCAAAAACCGAGTGTACTTCCTTATAGCACAATAACAATATCCCCTAAATGCTTTGGCTTAAATTCTCAAAAATTGTCTCATTACATTCGGTGCCATCTTGTTTTATCACATCAATGGCTGGTTCAGATTACAAGATATTGCAGCAGGTTCTGCCACCCCTGTTGGAAAAAAAACAAACAAGAAAAAACTATCACTATCACAGAAGAATCTAATGGTCTCTAATATCATTAAAAACATTCATAACCATCAAATATTAACCATTTAAACCACTACTTTTGTATGCTTTATAATGTGTTCTGAGACATATTCAGTTAATGTTGAAGGGAACTGAAGGGAAACAAATCACCAGTAGACACCCAATATTAATATAGTTTCCATTAAAACCAGTATAAATTACTATTATGACCTCCACAAATTCTGTGATGGTTTCTATTGTTTTGTTTTTTTGTTTTTGGCTTTTGTTGGCTACAGGGATACAAGTCATTGTGTCAGATTATGTGAACATGTCTCCAAAATTCTTATCCTGTCACCAAAAACAAAACAAAACAAAATCTCAGAATTAAATTTAATTTTCCTTCAGCGTAGTCCCATATTTATCAGATGTTGCTACAGCGGAATGAACCACCAACTTATCCAGCATATGTTTTCAGCGGAGTATACCCTTCGAGCCACAACCCAGTACTGAAACATCCATACACTCTCACATTCACACCACACACTATTGCCAATTTTAGTTTATCTAGTTGACCTATAGTGCATTTCTTTGGACTGTGGGGGACACCGGAGCACCTGGAGGAAATCTGCGTGAACACAGGGAGAACATGCAAACTCCACACAGAAATAACAACTGACCCAGCCGGGACTCTAACAAGCTAACTTCTTGCTGTGAGGCAACAGTGCTAACCACTGAGCCACTGTCGCCCCTGATTCAAATTTAGGCCCCGTTTACATTAGTGTGTTTTCGTTTTAAAACGCATAAGTTTTGCTACGGTTACGCCATTCGTCCGCACTACGCCGGAGTTTTCGAGCCGCGAAAACGGAGCGTTTTGGAAACGCTGGAGAGGCCGTTTTCATTCTAAAACGCTGCTGCTCCGTCTCAGTGTGGATCGAGGGAAACGGAGACCTTTGAAAACGGAGGCGTGGCTGCTAAGATCCGCTACGTGATTGGGGCTTTTGGGTCATTGCGTAACCTTCCCTTATTCGTCAAGCGCACATGACTATAACGTCACCGGCAAACGGCAGACCAGCCTTCACTGTAAACACTGTATTTTTGATAACCATAGATGTTTTATATTCATTTGTTACTTTAAGTAACAACTCGACCTCGTTGTCTGTCCTCAAAAAGACCTCTCTTGCTTTCTTTGCCATCGCGTTCATCATTCAACCATCATTTGTTGACTAACAATAACCAAATGCCGAGCGAGACACATGCTTCCTGTTTATACTTGAACGCGCATGCCCAGAGTGCGCGAATGGTCACGTGATATACATTTCTGGTGGCGTAGTGTGGATGGAGATCTGTTGAGAGTAGCTGGGTGAAACGCTAGTGTGGACGCAGATCGTTTTAATGCTAAAACGTCGTTTTAAAACTAAAATGCACTAGTGTAAACGGGGCCTTAGATGTTGTAATTACTAGATTCCAACTTGTAAAAAGCATTCACACCCTTGTAGATCTCCGAATTACTTGTAAATCGGGAATTTTCAGACAGCTACAACTTGTACAGTCTGACGGCTGCAGATTCCAAAAAAAGTGTCCAAGGACTTGAACAGCTCCAAAAGGAGCATCACATACTGTCATGAAATTAGGGGAATTCTGAGTTTTTTTCGAAGTGACACCCAACAACATACAGTTTGTTCCAAAATTGAGCTGATATTATGAAACCAGCATATGATGTAGATCAATCTATACTCTGAGGAGACATCTTAAAAAATGTATTACACCCAGTTCTACACTGAACAAATATTATAAGCACAACACTTCTCATGCCAACTCATTTTGGTACTGATTTACTGCCTGTTTATTGTACTCCCTCCCTCTGTATGCATGAGAAATCCACTCTTTTGCTTATGAAGCTCTCCCACTTTCTCTCTCTCCCTCTTTTTTTCTTCATAACTGGTAATGAGACCCTCTCTGACTCCATCTTATTAGGAAACATCTATGCTGTTTGTTGTGTGTAATTAAAACAAGGAGCGAAGTGTGCTGTGATGAATTTCCTCCACTGAAGTGTGTCCCGCCGCAGGCCCACAGGCTCATCTTCTCCCAAAATGGGCTCTTGCAGAAGTTTCTAAAAGAAATGAAAGAAGATTATTCGATCATATACTTGTTTTACTGCTGCTTTTTGAGGTCTGAAAATAAGGATGTAATTCACTTTGCGTTTTGCAGGAAAAGTGGGATTGTAAAGGTAAATGTTGTTTGGGTAACTGGTGATCTGATGTAAGTGGGTTTTCTTTAAGCTGCCATTTTGATTGTGTTCACACTTCTAGTGCAGTTTTATAGATTTGTTTAGGGTAAGGCAGAAAAATAAATGGGTACATTTAGTCCTGGTTCATCTAGTGCAGTGTTTCCCAACCACGTTCCTGGAGGACCACCAACACTGTATGTTTTGGATGTCACCTTTGTCTGTCACACCCATTACAGGTCTTTCAGTCTCTGCTAATGAGCTGATGATCTGAATCAGGTTAAAAAGACACAGAAAATGTGCAGAGCAGGTGGTTCTCCAGTAATGTGGTAGAGGAACACTGAACTAGTGTTCACAGTAAGTCTGAATACCAAATTAACAGCAAAGAAAGTGTATTTTAGAACAAGTTTTTACACTTATAGTTCAATTTTCTCTAACTGTAACATAATGTAAAATGAATTGATACATTTAGTTCACCCAGCATTCACACTGCCATTTTAATCTTAATCGAAAATGAACTAACAACAAACAAACAAGAAGCTTATATGATGTATTTTAGTACAACTATCACACTTGTGTTTCAGTTTTCTTGATATATTTTTCAGAGTGGAAAAAAAACAAGAAAAAGAACGAAATTGATACAATTCTGTGTTATCTTGCATCCACACACTGCAATTTTCGACTGAATCTAAAACTAACTAACAACTAACAACAACCAAAGGCTTTTAGGAAGTATATTGGTACAACTATTACATTTGTAGTTCAGTTCTCTTGATTTTTGTTTGGTATTTAAAACCAAAAATCAGTTAATACTATTTGTCCTAGTTCAGCTAGCGTGCACACTGCCATTTTAGACAGGATCTAAAACTAACTAGCAACAAACAAACAGGCATACATGATGTATTATGGTACAGCTCTCACACTTGTAGTTCAGTTTTCTTGATTTGTTTGGAAACTGAAGCTAAAAAGTAACCGATACATTTAGTCCTGGTTCACCTAGCGTTCACACACTGCCATTTTAGACTGAATCTAAAATTGCAACATCTACAACAACATAAGGCTTGTGTGATGTTTTTTTGTACAACAATGTATTGGAAAAATGTGCTTGTTGTGTGTATGGTATTTTTATCTGCCGAAGACTTGTGAAGAGCTTACAAACTGTAAAGGAGTCAAAACAGTGGCAGGTTTTTCTGTCTGCACAAATGAAGATCTGCTGCCAGGAGATGTGTTTCCAACACCTGTACTGAACTGAAAAGAGCAACGCTGCAACTGATGCTAAAAGACAGGTATGTTTGAGCATTTTGTCTACACTAAAAAATTACTTTGCTATTTGTTCAAACTACTTAAAATGAGCTAAAACAACACAATTCTTGAGTTTTTTTGTGACAAATGTTTTGTTTAATCCACTTAAAATTTGCAAACCTGAATAAGCTTACCTAATTCCTTCATGTTGTCCCAACATAAATTGATTGCGAGGCACTCAGCCTTTTTTACAGTGTAATTTATGACCGCATCTAGTGACAACATGTTGTGTTTGGTTTGATGAACTGACTTTGGTGGAGGATTCAATATTTAGTTTGAACCTCAGCAAAGTTCATTTGGAAGCTTTTGTTTTGATTGCTTATTCTGCATAAAGGTTATAAAGGCAGCGTTCACTTTTTCAAATGTACCACACAATATGCTCACACTGGCGTTTAATCAATCCAGACAAGACAAGTGTTAACACCGGGTTTGTTTTAAAGTTGGGCAGTGCACAGATGTACTTGTCATTCATTCATTTTCTTTTCGGCTTAGTCCCTTTATTAATACGGGGTCGCCACAGCGGAATGAACCGCCAACTTATCCGGCATTTGTTTTACGCAGCGGATGCCCTTCCAGCCACAACCCATCTCTGGGAAACACATCCATACATTCTCATTCACACACATACACTACAGACAATTTAGCTTACCCAATTCACCTGTACCGCATGTCTTTGAACTGTGGGGGAAACCGGAGCACCCGGAGGAAACCCACGCAACCACGGGGAGAACATGCAAACTCCACACAGAAATGCCAACTGGCCCAGCCGGGGATTGAACCAGCGACCTTCTTGCTGTGAGGCGAACGTGCTAACCACTAGGCCACCGTGGCGCCCTTAGATGTACTTGTGACAACATTAAATAAAAATTAACCATGAATTTATGACTGTAAAAGTGCAGTATTATTTGTATAACTATTTGTTATATACTGTAAAAGAAGAGAAATGATTGTGCCCAACTGAGCCTGGCTTCTCTCAAGGTTTTTTTCCCCTTTCGTCAATTGGGAAAGTTTGTTCCTCGCCACTTGCTTGGGTTTGGCAGTTGTGCTCTTCAGTGTTTGGACTTTCAGCAGTGAAAAAATGAAACCCCACTGAACTGAAATTAAACTCTGAAAACTGAAAGCTGCTTTGACACAATATACATTAGAAAACAGCGCTATATAAATAAATGAGTTGAAAAAAAAACTGTATAAAATATATATATATTACCAGTAAATATGGCTAATTTTAGGTTTGGTGTTTGCCCGTTTTCTTAAAAGTCTAAGCAGAAATCAAGGGTGCGTGATATCTTTACCAAGACCCACCAAATATGTCACGGGTTAAAATGGCTTATTTTTCTGAATTCGACCATATTATTCAAAATATTTAGGATACAAACAAGTGAGCATAATATGTAGCCTAATGTTGTTCTAGGGGGGTTCGGATATTTTACTTACTTTTTTGTGCTTCCAAATGTGGTATGTCATATAGTTGCCTTGTGAATATTCATTAGGTGCACAGGTGTACTGACACACGTGTTTCTAATTAAGCTATCTGAGAGTTGCACTGCCAAGTTTGTTGATGGAAACTATAGCGCTCGTTTTTGCGATCGCTTTATCAGCGACAACAACATGAAAATCAGTATTTGTGTGGTTGAATAAGGAGAAAAGGTGTTAGGTTAAAAAAATAAGTAAACAGTATAAAACAACAAGCGTAAATACCCCTGGGACACAAGCTAGCAACGTTTGATGACAAAGAAATCCTGAGAAGTGATCGACAACAGGTAAGGAAGTAGATCTCTACTAATACTTTGAGTTAAAGTTGGTTTGATATTCACACATTTGGACTTAAACGTTCTTAATATAATTTCAGAAAATGATTCCTTGCTAATTCTGAATAGGGAATTCATATTAGCAGCCATTAACTACAGTTCACAGTCAATTAAATAGTGCTAATGTTGTTTTGCTATCATTCATACATGCGATTTCCGACCAAATATTCAATTTAGCATAAAATACAATGTAGAGATCGTGCCACAAGTTTTCACTGTTTAAAAAATTAACGAATGAGTGAATATAATAGTTTACCCCAATCTATAAAACAGTGTTGTAGCCTACTGTTTTGCTTTCAACTGCTGGTTGGACAGGCGCTGCGAAATGAATGGAAATTATAGGGAAGTTTTATTCAGTGGAATGTATAAAATGCAATTAATAATTATATAGGCTACTCAAATATTAATGTTAGACTCTTATTTTTTGTAATTCTATAGCTTGTTTTGTTGAGAAACTTGGTTAATCTCTTCAATAGGATATATTTTAGATGACCTCGAAATTGTCATTGTTTTTAGGGAGACATCGATATTGTTTCACCATATGCTGTTTTATTATTGTTGCTATTATTATTGTTATTTATTAATGAATTAAATGGACTGAAATATTATTTATTTTTAATAGTTTCCTCCCTACCTTAATAAATCATTTAAGAAATTAGTTGATACTTTATTAATTTTATTTTTATTATTTGTTTTTGTTTTAATCTTGTATTTTTTAAATTCATTTAATACTACTTAATATTTATTGGTATTAATTATTTTATAATGTTTAGATAAATTTTAGGTGTGTAATTTTAAGTATAATAATAATAATAATTATTATTATTTTTATTAATATTATATTTTATTCCTTTTTTCACTACATTTAGTCCTATTTCAGCTTTTCTAGAGCATTCAGAAATTTTCTATTAAATCAAAACAAGACAAAGTATTTAATTAATGATTTTGAACTGTGTGAATTGAGGAAGAAAGTTTACATTTTTGCTGACCAACTTGTAACATTTTATTTGATTTTGTCATCTGCTGTGAGGTGTTTTTTTTTTTTTTTTTTTTTTTGGTATTTTGAAAAACCTAAATATCAAAATTAATTCCATTTTTCTTTACTAGAATGGACAGGAGCGGATGACTAAAGTGAAAATACTTAACAAAACGTATTAAAAAAAAACCAAAATATTTCAATAAATTATTTTTCGAGTTTCTTGGACTGATGAATGATTTAGCTTGCTCAAAGGAATCCTGAAGAGCACAGATACAATATTTAACCCTGAAGCTTCTTTTGTTTGTTTTGGATGTTATTAAATAGAACAAATCTAAGCAGCAGTTGTTAAATCTAAATGAAACAGGGTAATAAAATTTTTAAAATGTATTTATTTTTAAAGTAGCCACTTAAGTTTGCGAAGGATGCATTTAATTAAAATAATTATTGCAAAATTGCAGTTTAAAATATATATTTTTCTTTTTTTGTTGTTTATTTAAAAAAATTAATTCTGTAATGCAAAGCAGCCATTTCTCCAGGCTTGAGTGTCCCATTATCCTTCAGATATCTTTTTAATGCCGATTTGCCTTTCAAGACACACTTAGCCTATTCCTGTTAGTTGAAAATGGTTGTGCTGCATAATGGAGTGTTGAAAGAGTTTTTAGTTTTTATTTTGTAGCTGTTGCCGAAAGTTCAAGAGAAGCAAAATAGTTTGAAATAGAAATGTTTAATAATGAAACATTATTAATGTCTACTCTCACTGTTATGTTCATCTGATCAGTTTAATGCTTGAATACTGTCAGTTTAAAGATGTGCTGCTGGATGTTTTATAACAAACCTTTGCAGAGTGCTTCATCTTTTACATGTTAAATTGATAAACGATCTAGTTAGATCTGACGGATAGTCTTTCTTTCTGTCTTTGATCATGACTAGACAGCAAAGATTGTGCAAATTGCCAGTTTTGAACAGCTAACTTTGACAAACATAGATCGACATGCTGCAGCATTCCTCTTTTTCTAGTGAAATATTAATTTGTCAGTCTGTGTGTTTTGAAGGGCTTGCCTCTAACTTCTTACATTCAAAGATCCCAGAGAAGGATGAGCATTAATCTGTGACATGCAGTGGTCTGAAGTCAAACTAAACTCCGGCCCATCTATCTCATGAGCTCGGTGGCAGTCTGTGCCGCTGCGCCATTAATCAGTGTGTCACGTTTCATCTGGAGGTGTTGACACTCCACTCTCCCAAACGGCTGATCACACACAGTGTGTTCACAATCCCCGCCGGCTAATTGCACATTTCGCTGTGGCCCTGGTCCTAGTGTGGGACTATGGAAATTCACTTTCGTTCTCGCAGTTATGCCACTATTAGTTCATCATCGTCAGCTAATGAATGCAGGCTCCATTGTCTCTCTAAGTTTGACGAGATGACATGTAATTAATTGTGAGTTGTGCAGAATGATGCAGCTCGAGGGTTTTTTGATGTCTGGCAGTGCTGGTGTCCTTGCATTGCATGATTTCCTTTTTTTTTTTTTTTTTTTTTTTGCGAGTACTTCAAAAAACTAGCATCCAATGATGTTTCAGAATGGCTGACCTGAAGCCTTTAGCTGTCTTGAAGTCAATGTGAAATCAAAATTTGAATTCAGAATTACCATATTTACTAGCTGGTCATACTGTGCAGGAATCAAATAATAAATAAAAGTCCCTATAATCAATTATCAAGCGCAACAGTTTGCTACATTGCTGATATGACTTGTCTCTATACATTTTAAAGCATAGGTCTTAAACTCAATTCCTGGAGGGCCGCAGCTTTGCACAGTTTTGCTCCAATTTTAATCAAACAGCTGATCCAACTTATGAAGGTGTTCATGACTACTAGGCTGTTTCTCAATTCCAAGAACGCAGAGAACCAACTTGTGTTCTTGTGAAGACCGGTCTTGCCTGGTCACCCCAGAAAAACAAACTCGGGAGACCGTGAGAACACAAAACATGTTCTGAGAGAAAGGAGATGCTGCGTTCTTCCTGATGGTCACATGACCCTCATGCATCTTTAACCGAAAATTATTTAAACATTACAGCATTTATACAACGATTTATGTTTTTTCCCCTTTTCACAATATGTGCTATGCAACAAGACTTTTTACAAATATATGTTGCACTACGAATTACAACAAATAAACACCCTTAATATGTTTATGTCTTTATTAAGATTTGCATGGTAATGTTTACCTCAGGAGTTTCCCTAGATGAAATGGTGAAACAAGTTTCATCTCTGAACTTGAATAATAAATCTATATAAAATGCTGCGCTTTCCACCTCCAGTCGCAATGACTTCTGGGACTTCTAGAGCAAGTTCAGTGTTCAAGTCTGCATTAGTGCGTCCTCGATACCAAGAACACATCCAAGATATTTCATGCATCCTCCATTCTTGCGGTCTTAAGTTTTGGAACTAAACTTTGGCAGTTGATGATGATGTTACACGAGAACATGAGGACACAAGATCGCTGAAGAACGCATATTGAGAAACAGCCCCAGGGACTATTAAGCAGCTGTGGGTTGGATGGAGGTGGTTGGGGCTGAACTATGCAGAGCTGCAGCACTTCAGGAATTGAGTTTGAGACAACTGTTTTAGAGGGTTAGTTCACTGAAAAAAAATGATTCAATGGATTTTATTATTTTTTTTAATTGAAGGTTAAGCGGTTGGAAACTACTTATATGGGCTTAATTTATACAGACAAATTAAGTTGAACATTATTAAATTTAGTTTGTTTGTTTAAATTTAACCCATATAAATTGTTTGCAACCACTTACCTTTTTTCAGTGTTCATCAAAAATAAAAATGTGGGTATTAATTACTCGCCCTCAAGTCATTCCAATGCCATGAAGCCTCCGTTCATTTTTGGAACAAAGATAAAACTTTAAAAGAAATCCAAGAGCTCTCTCATCCTCCATAGACTGCAATGGTTCCAAAACCAAGGTCCAGAAAAGGAACCTAAAACATTGCCATGTTTCCATACGAAGATGCTAATTAAATTAATGCTGTAAACTTGTGACTACGAAGACGCAACGGATGCTCTGTGTCTTATGGAGGTGTGGTGACTCGTATACTTGGGCCGCTTTTCGGTCACATTTATCGACAGCATTTTTCAAGATCTTTTTCAGCATTCAAACTCAGGCGATATTTATCTGCATTTAGTAGACATTAGATGCCGCTCAATTAACTTGGAAGTCATGAAAGAAAAAGTAAAATGAAGTCCACCATCAAATACTATTTACTATTCTCCGTTAGTACTACTACTGACATTTTTGCAGTTTCTGTTGTGTTTATTATAAACCTCGACTTTGAGTACTAGCCACACCTTGACACTAGTCACCCCCTGACATTTTACTTTGAATAGAAGTCACCCTTTGACATTAGACTTTGTGAGTACTTGTCACCCCTTGACAATAAGATGGCGCTTAATGAACTTGCAAGTCATGAAAGAAAAGTAAAATGAAGCTCACCATCTAATTCTATATGCTACAGTCCATAATTACTCATACTGACATTATTATAGTTACTTTTGTATTTAACATAAACCTCGACTGTTTTGTGCCAGCAGAGTGGAGCAGAGCGCCTCCAAGTGGTGTCTATTGTAACTTCAGCAGCTCAGGGCACGTCAACGAGTGCCAATCTGAGACGCATCAAAATAAAAAACTTTTTTTGAAAAAACGTTTCTTTGAAAATTATGATTTTTACACCTGCTAATTTGTGCATTGGTGTGCACAATCTGATTGGCGCCCTTTGTTTAGTCAAGAGGCATTAAACGGTCGATGAAAAGTGAGCAAAAAATAAATTAAAAAAGGTAGATGGAAACACGGCTAATTTGAAAACTTTCAGCATAGCTATTTTCAAAACATGTGACTTAAATTGTAATTCTACAAAGCCAGGGATGCCCAGATTCAGTCCTGGAGGGCAGGTGTCCTGCAGAGTTTCACTTCAACTTGATTAAACACGCCTGATGCTAGTTGGAGCTAAATTAACTGGTTTTGGTGTGTCTAATTGGGGTTGGAGCTAAACCCTGCAGGACACTGGACCAACAGGGCCGAGTATGGCCACCCCTGTCCAAAGCACTAAGAACACTTAATTTTTTTGTGTGTCAAAAAACCCTGTAGAATTGACTTCTATCCAGATGAGCCTGTTATGAGTTAAATTATTATTTTTTTAATTTGACAATGAAAAATCTTGTCGTGATTGACCAATCAGAATAAAGTATTCCAGAGAGCTGTGTAATAATATTGCTTGCTTACCATTAGGAATATAACAAATGTTGATTACTGTTTTTATTTCAGATGTATCATGTTGTTATGAATAAGTTTGCATATTGAATTGCTTAATTGAGATGACATAGCATTCTACCTGTGCTCTGTTGACTTCTTTGCTGCATGACACTTTGTCTCATGCACTCATTCACTAAATTCAACAGCCATTAGTGTTCTTTTGCTCACATATGCTTATTTGGACAGAAACAGTCACAGATGTCTTAAGTCAGGTTCTTAATGCATCTTTTATTTTATTTATATTGCACAGTTTTATGCATGATGGTAATTTAAAGTGCTTTACAGAAGCAATAATAAGAGAAACGTAAAATGCAATAAGTAGAAGAAACAAAGAATTAAAATGATTAAAAACAGATTTAAAATGTTAAAACTGAAGAAGGACATATATATGTGAACAGATATAGCACAGTGCTCATTCAGTATGACTTAAGATAAAAGAAATAGAGTTTGGTCAAGTTATCCAGACCTAATTTGGATGAATTTAGATAAACTGGGGCAATAATTTACCAACTATCCTTTTTTTATTATTTTTTAGACCTTTTCTCTTCCAAATAATTTAGTACAGTGAATGGTAATCATTCAATTTCAATGTATTCTCTAATATTTATAATATTTTATATTTAAAGTTGAATAAATTGCTTACTCAAATCTTGTGATTGACAGTGTGCATTTCATTGATTGTAGATTAAATGAGATCTACACCTCTGTTAGTTTTTGCATTGCCGTCAGTCATTGATTTTTAGTAATTAAACATGACATTTGCAGCTCATGATAGTGGCTCACGAATGTAAAGTACATACTTAAGGAGAATCTGTGCTGACCTACACTCAAACATAATTCAGGGTGTTTGTAAAGCTGCCATTTCTTTTCACAACACTTTTTAGGCATTTAGGGACTGAAGACACCAAGTGATGAACTGTTTCAGGTGTAATTTTGTCCTATTCTTCCTGCAAACAAGTCTTATAGTGGTCAACAGTACAGGGTCTTCATTGTTGCATTTTGCATTTTAAAATGCACCACACATTATGTGTTGTAGACAGGTTGGGACTGCAGGCAGGCCAGTCAAAAAACTGGATCTTCTTCCTCCGCAGCCAGGACATTGTAATGTGTGCAGAATGTGATTTTGCATTGTATTGTTGAAAATGCATGGGTATCTAAAAAAGGCAGCATATTGTACTTCAAAATCTCTATGTACTTTTCAGCATTAATAGTGCCATCACAGAAGTGCAAGTTACCCTTGCTAAGGGCACTGACACAACCCCATGCCATGACAGATCCTGGCTTTTGGTCTGCTGATAACAGTCTGGATGATCCTTTTCTTTTTTTGGTCTGGAGCACACGGCATTCATTTCATTAATGCCTCAAATACTGATTCATCTGACCACAGTACATATTTCCACTGTGTGATGGTCTATCCCAGATGCTTCCCAACCCAGAGAAGTTAACACTTCTGGACACCGTTACCACAGAGCTTACTTTTGGCACACTACAGTTTTGAATGGCTTTTGTGAATGTAACTACGTATTGTGGTGCTTGACAAAGGTTTGCCAAAGTATTCCTGAGCCCATGTGGCGATATGGCTTTAGATAAATGAGGGTTCTTGATGTAGTGCTGCCAGAGGAATCGGGGATCATAATTGTTCAGTTTAGTCTCGCGCCCTTGTCCTTTATTCACTGAAATTCTTCTAGATTCCTTAAATCTCTTAATTTAATTATTTAGTGTTGTTACAATCACCTGTTTCAAATCACGTAATTTTAACCAATTTACCTGATTACTATCTCTAAACTGCTCCTGCCCCAACTCTTTTTGTATTTGTTGCTGGTCTGAATGACAGGAAATGATGTATGCTTATGTGAACTATCAATGAATGACTGTATTTTAATTAACTAACACTAACATGAACAAACACTGTAATGCTTTGTTCATTGTTTGTTAAAATGCATCAACTAACAACCTAATAATATCATATTGTAAAATGTTACCAAAAATACAAATAATACACTCTAAAAAAATAGTGTTAAAAACTATCCAAATTGGGTTGTTTTTAACCCTATTGCTGGGTAAATATAGGACAGGGGTTAAATTAACCCAATTATTTGGGTTATTATTTTTAACCCCAAAAATGGGTTTTTTTTCTACCCAATAATTGGTTACTTTTACTTAAGTAACAGGTTAGTTTGACTTAATT
The DNA here is from genome assembly GCA_903798035.1 of Danio albolineatus. Lineage (NCBI taxonomy): Eukaryota > Metazoa > Chordata > Actinopteri > Cypriniformes > Danionidae > Danio > Danio albolineatus. The sequence goes on along the minus strand of CAIGQQ010011877.1, from coordinate 784,578 downwards.
AATAGGTTATATTTTCAAATGTAATTTTTAGCTTAACCACATTAACCACATAAAAAAACAAACAGATGAATATTGTATTAGCTTTCTTTATTTTTTGTTCCATTACATTTTTTTCAGCACATTACACTTTGTAAGTAAACTTTACCTGAGAGATCATACAAAACTAAATACAAATTATGAACTACATTCTAAACAATTCATTTCATATTTATGGGTTGCCCGTAAACATTTATAATAATAATAATAATA
>CAIGQQ010011877.1:759543-774329 GCA_903798035.1 Danio albolineatus | reverse complement strand
ATATAGCTATATATATATAAATATATATATATATATAAAGCTGTAAACTATCCGTGTCAGCTCACATTTTAGTTTGCAGCTAAATGGACATTGTGAACTAGGAAGTTGATAATCTAGACTGTCATGAATTCTCATAGGACTGTTTGCATAAGTTGTGGATTAAAGGTAATGTAATACGCTTCATCTGTTTTTTTTAGTTCTTTTCAAATTCACATCAAATGCGCAATATACAGTGGGCAATATCAGCGGTTAGAGTATGGATGCTTCTACACTTAATTTTGACCAGATATAGTAAACCATCTGGGGATTTTACTCTTTTCAACATACTACGATTTGGGACATACTAATTCTATTGTTACATACTATGTAGGACGGATAGTATGCAAATTGGCACGCAGCAATACTATATATACTAGAATCTTCCTGGCAGGTGTGTTGAAGCAAGCTGGAGCTAAGCTCAGCAGGACCTAAGGCATGAAAAATCATAATGGTCATTTTCCCAAGTTATAGACTAGTCAAAACTTGTATTACTCTCTGCAGCTAATTTATTTATTTATTTATTTATTTATTTTATTTATTTATTTATTTTTTTATAAATTTGAATTTATTCATATTAAATCTTTCAGTTTAATCTTCCCCTTTTGAATCAGTCACAGGCAGAGTGAGTGAGTGGGATTATGTGCTTGTGTGTAATAATGACATGGCCATATCTCATAGCTCATAGTAACGTGTTATACCTTTTCGCAAGTAGTTTTGAGCATACTGGTGAGTTGGTGTTTGGCAATTGGCTTACTGAAGCAGCACACATTGGTTGCTATGGTTGAGTAGCACATTTTATTTAGAACTGTGAGCTGGAACTACATGTGTATTAAATAATTTACTGCACACCTTCCAGCCGATCAGAAGTAAGAGTATCAACAGACTGTGTAATAATTTAGCACTTTTCTCTTTGATGAAACCAACTAAGATAAGCCAGTTTTCCATACTGGACCAGTTTGTTTAGTCATTATAAAAAGAGCATCCAAACAGTATATACTGTATAGTTATCAGTCAGATTTTAGTAGACCTCTTGAATTATTAGCCCTCCTGTATTTTTTCTCTCTCACAATTTCTATTTAATAGAAATATTTTTTTTTATAGGACATTTTGAAACATAATAGATTTAATAACTCATTTAATAACTGTTTTTTAAATCATTACCATGATGACAATGCAAAATATTTTACTTGATATTTTTCAGCAGTATTTAAAGTACACTTAAGTTACAGTTTTAAAAGCTTAACTAAATTATGTTTAATAGACAAGTTAGAGTAATTAGGCAAATCCTTGTATGTAATGATGGTATGTTCTGTAGACAATCCAAACAAAAAACACTTAAGGGGTGAATAATTTTGACCTTAAAGTAGTTTTTTAAAAATAAATAAAAAACAGCTTTTATTTTTGCCAAAATAAATCAAATAAGACTTTTTTAAGAGGAAAAAATATTATAGGAAGCATTGTGAAAAATGTCTTGCTCCATTAAACATAATTTGGAAAATATTTTTAAAAAGGGCTGATAGTTTTGACTTCAACTGTACCTGTGACCTGTGTTACCAGTTTTTCAGCATCGTCTGTGCTATCTGTGTTCTTTTCTTTAATATACCCCAAAACGAACACTGCATTTCTGTAGCCTGTGAATCAACAGCTTGACTCCTGCATGGTAAAGCCATGTGTGCCGCACTGCTGATAAGCCGAAATATGTGAAGTGTGCTGAAGCGCCGGTGCCTGTCACTGTTCTGACTACTACAGCGTGCAGGCCGGATCAAATGCTTATCTGGGCACTTCCTTAAGCCAGATGTGCTAACTAAATCAAACATGAAGGGAAGGAGACATGGACACTGGATAAATCTGCCCTCCAAGTGTGTGATCCGGCTGAGCGTGTGTAACAAATTCTTAAAAGCTTGTTGAACAGGTAAAAAGTGTGTCCAAGTATATTAGCTTTCATCTGTATGCTAGTGGAAGCTGGCAAAATAAACTTTCGACATATAAAGTATACACCTTTAAAATGTCTTTTTTTAGAAGAGAGAAGACCTAAAATATAGTTTTTTTAACACAATCTCACGGCAATTCGTAACTTTTTGATTTAGTGGCTAATTTGTATTAATTGGTATGATTTTATTTATTCAATTTAGTACGATTTGCTCATCCCCCAGTGCTTTTTGGGGTGGGGTTAGGTGCCATGCCGCCTTTAAAATCGTACGTCTGATGAATTTGTAAAATAGTGACAAAACGTAAAATAGTTACGTTTCCTTGAGATCAGGCTGATTTTTTTTTGATGAAAAAATACTCTGTACACTAAAATAAAGGTCTTTCATCACAATGAACATACTTTAAGTATTCATGAATGCTCCAGAAATCCGTTTGAAGGGGCCAATGTGGATCTGTTACTAAAAAGGACATTTATCACTGTGATAAACTGACCATTGTATTGATTATGAATAATATGTCTTTGAATTGGCTGTCCACAACAGGCGTAATATCATTAAAAAAAGCGCTCAGCATATCTTTGTCAACTAAATCTTTGAAAATATTGACACAATATATTTTTTTTCAATATTGAACACCCCTGAAGTAGAGCACTGACTTATTTTTTTAGAACCATAAAAGCGGGCAGCACAGTGGCTCAGTGGTTACCACTGTCACCTCACAGCAAGAAGGTTGCTGGTTCAAGTCCCAGCTGGACCAGTTGGCGTTTGTGTGTGGAGTTTGCATGTTCACATGGGATTCCTCTGTCTGTGTCCGCAGGTTTCCCCCACAGTCCAAAAATATTCTGTATAGGTGAATTGGATGAACTACTGTATAAATTGTGTGTGTGTGTGTGTGTGTGTGTGAATGCAAAAGTCTGTGGGTGTTTCATAGTACTGGGTTGCGTAAAACATTCAGTTCATTCTGCTGTGGTGACCCCTGATAAATAAGGCACTAAGGAAAACTAATGAATGAGATCTTAAACAGCCTTACTGTTCATTATTAATAATATAAGAGGCTGTTTATCCTTCAGGAAGGTTAACCGAAATGAACACCTGTACTTCAGTGTTTTGTTCACATTTATTAAATGTTATTGTAGGCCTGTTTTGTAACATTTATTTGGCTGTACAAACATGGAGGTTGTGTTTTCTACTGACAAAAAAGACATTCGTCTGTTTTGTGTACTGTTGAACTGGATAAGTGATACACAAACGGTTTATCTATTCTCTTCATATCAATATACTTCTGTTATACAGAATACTTGTCTTGTAAGATCACATTAACAAGGAAAATGTTTATGAAAACGAAAGTTATTAAATGTCTTACCAAAAATTGCCATGGCTCATCAGGCAATAAAGTTCATTAAAAAAAGATACTCTGACAGAACATTTCTTTGTAGTATACTTGTTTCTGCTGATTGCAGTAGCAGGACTGTACTCGCATGGTAGGCTAACGCTGATAAATTGACACCACTCAAACTCACTTTCAATAAATGTTTTAATCAGTGTAATATATTTATATTATTGAGTTAAGTTAAATAGTCTTACAGACAGTAAAGTACTTAACATTTATTGTAAGGTATTTTTCGTTTTAGTTAGGATCTACAGTTTTCAGTTTCAGCTCAGAATTTTCATTTCGGTGCATCCCTAGATTATAGCCCTATTTGCACTAGATTAGTAACACCTGATGTCCTCTGTACAGTAGATCTGTCACACAGTTGTTGTTGTGCGAATATCTTTTTTTTTGTAATGCTGTAATCTTTGTTGTAATGATTATACCACAGCATATAAATAGGCATCTCATAATCCTCGTAATATGACTTTTATTGAAACAGCTCATTTGGAAAGTACTTCTGGAAAATGTTTGTGATTGTGAAAGACTTTCACTGACATCTCCAATTGAGATTAGATGAGATGACAAAGGCCATGCAATCAGCAAAAATTGTTGCTGGCCATGATATGTAAACATGATGGATGATAGATATTGCGTCATCAAAAATGATTGAGGTATATTGCAGGAGAAGTCAATATATTGATTATGCCTACATGTCTGTAATTTGTAGAGTAATAATCTTCTCTGCAAGTGACCAACCATCTTTTGCTGAATACTGAGGTCCCGTGATAAAATTGTTTAAATTGGCATCTCTGTGATCTGGCCAGGATTTTGTCTTGCAGTCTGATATCAATTTGTTTCATATGTTTTTTTTTCTTCTTTTTTCTTCTTCTTTAAATTCATCTTTCGCAAAGAATAAAGGCTGTTTTGGAGTGTTTTGGTAGTACTGCGCATGCAGGGTCAAATAACGTGTTATGCAACTACACAATCTGACAGAAAGAGAGAGCCTAAAATCACCTGAAGAGTGAAAACAAAAAGAATGATTAGATGGAGCTGTAAAGCAGCATGCAGTAAGGAGCATTCTTCTGTATATTTTATTATCCATCTAACAGAAAAAATGCCTCCACACCATAATCCAGGAGATATTTCAGTAAAATCACAGGTTTTGATTATCCCGTGCAATTGCAAAAATTCAGATGTGAGACTAATCACACAAGGTTCTCAGATAATACCAATGCCGTCTGAATTGGGTTGACAACCCTGTCCATCAAAATGACAGACTATGAGAAAATCTGCCCAAAACTCTGAATTGTATAGCCCTCTTAGCATATGCATTTCATTTAGGCAAATATTAATATTAAATATTCATGCAGCCATTATGCAGTTTTATTACGGATGCACCGCATTTCTTGGCTGCCAAAATCATCAGAAAATGTCTTGTATCTGAACTGTACATACCCACTGTACATATACATTTGTAATTGTTTATCTATCTGCACACTTGATTATTAATAAGCAACCTACATTGCACTGATTCATTTATTTGAACTGTACATACCCTCTGTACATATATTTGTGATTGTTTATCTATCTGCACACATATTATTAATATCAACCTGTACGTATAATCTTTTATTGTAAATCTGGGCTCATAACTAAGGCAACCTATATATAATGTTCATAGTACAGCCATCTGTAAATATCACCATAGTTTTTCTATAACTGCACCTTATAATTTATACCTGTATTCTGCACTTGCTGCTATTGCACTTCTGGTTTGACCTAAACTGCATTTCGTTGCTTTGTACTTGTACATGTGTAATGACAAAAAAGTTGAATCTAAGCTAATCTAAAAGTTTTGGTTTTGGTCAAAAGAGAAAAATAGGCAAAGATATGAGAAATTAAGGGTCATGTTTTGCTGCACTATCCAGTGATGCTGGTTTTACTTTCCCTCTGCTTGTAGATACTGCATACCGGATGCAGAAAACACTAAAAAGACCAAACATAATGTTAACGACTTAAATAACATGCTGACAGTACATTTATATGTAGTATACTTGTTCCTGATGCTTGCAGTAATGCTACTGTGCTGTCATAGCAATGCTGGTTAACTGACTCCTCTACTCATTCACTGTTAGTAAGATTGTAATTTATTATTATTATTATTATTATTATTAAGAACCAAACCAGCTGTAAGTTTTTATTTTATTTATTTTTTTATTTTATTTTTTTTGTAGTGAATGTAATGCATGCTGTATTATGCATCATGTAGTATGTATAATAATATACATCATACATAACATTTATACTGAATAAATAAGCTTATTAAAAGTATAAGTATTAAAAGTATCTCAAACTTAAACTTTTAAAAAAAAGTTTAAGGATGGTTTAAAGTATTATTATTTGTCTAAAATCACTAAATAGCCTACTTCAATACATTATAGATATGCTCACTGAAAACAAACCTAACAGAACACTGTGATTATTAGCACTATATAAGCTAGAAATTCCAAGCCTTCAGTCAAAGCAGGGTGAATTGGCCTTCAGCAACTGCTGGATCAGCTTCCAGAATTGATCAGATGTGCTCCAACATTAGGTACATTCATATCAAGACTGAAATCTGTTTAGCTGTGCCTTTACTGAATGAGCACTGTGCTACGTCTGACAGATCACACGATTGTCTTTTTTCTTTTTCATTTTTTTCTAACCTGTTTTAACACATTTTAATCTGTTTTTATTTTTGTTTTATTTTCTTATACTTGTCTCCTTTATACCTGATTAAGTAAAGCACATTAAATTGCAACTGTGTATGAAATGTGCTATATAAACTTGCCTTGCCTTCGTTGATGTATGGTTTAAGATAAGACAATATTTGAGTTACAGCGTGGTGTGAAAAAATAGCCTTTTAAAGTTGTCTGAATGAAGTCTTTGGCAATGCATATTACTAATAAAATTGTTTTTAATATTTACAGTAGAAAATCTTGAATGATTTTTTTAATATAAAAAACATAACACCCAATAGTTTACATCATGCATATATTCTAACAAAATTATCTGTATTATCTAGTGTTTTACCTGATACTAACTAGAACATGCACCAAAACATTAGCAAACAATACAGCAATAATACGCCACCATCAGAAAAATAAATTAATAAATCTCAGCCAGACTAATGGAATAAGAAACAAAATAAAATGACATGCAAAAAGGAAGGAGAGAGAAGAGAATATTACCAAAAACATTTTTTGGAGACATTAACCAATAGATCTAAAACAAATTCACAATTTCACTGAGTAATAGTTACCTCTTTGAATTTCCGTTGTGTTCCGCTCTTTGCAAGTGTTTTGAGAATGCAGGCGTTTTCATAATTTGTCTGCATTGTGAGAAAATGCTGTGCTTTTTTTTTTTTATTCGTTTGTTTGTGTTGTGGTAAAATGTGTTTTGCGTTGTGAGCATTTGCAACACATATGCTGTGAAACGAATGATGTTTTCCTACTTTTTTGTAATTTTTTGTATTTTTTGTAATTGCTTGTGTTTTCTTAAATTGCAGCACATTAAGCTGTCTTGGTCACCATACAAATGTGGTTATGTTATTGGCTTGTGTGCATTTTTTTCTTCTTCTTTTTTTTCTTTTTGTTTTAAACGAGTATAATTTAAGTTAAGTTTTAAAGTCTTACCAAATTATATTATTTAATAAGTAATTAATGCAAATCGTTTTTTGGGACAAGTGCACGCAGATATTTCAGTTCGGTCCTAAAATGTTCATTTCGGTTCATTCCTAATTTTTATTTTAACATTTCTTTGCCTGAGTCTTTAAAACAAACACAATCACTTTACTCAAATGTAATGTTTCTGTTTCTATTCCTGTAGGTTTCAGTCATCAGAGCAACTCATCAACAACAACATCTCTAAAATTTGAGCGCCGGAGAGCACAGCATCTTCAGATGAGCTGCAGGGAATCTTGGGTGAATGTTTATAGAGATGTGACAGGTAGGAACAATCTGACTTCTTATTTGTTTTTACAACACCTCAGTTGTGAGAAAGTGGCAGTAGAGTGAAGGAAAGGCCATATTTCATCTGCCAAACTCCATCAAATACTTGTAAAAGAGTTCCTGGTTTCCACTACGGTGTTGCATAGAACAGATCTGCCTATTATTTATAGCATCTCTCACACTAACTGCTCTCTCTCCTACGCAAACATCTTTCGGCTATGTCTAACTACACTTGATCCATGCGGTCTCAATTCTCCAAATGTGCTGTCCTTTGGCTTGTTTTTCTAGTTGTTTGTTACTTTACGCAGCGATTTTGTAGATTTAGATGATGCGCGTTGCCCTACAGCAGAGAGAAGCTCGAGGACACACTCTCCATTATCAGTCAGTGTAACACCTGCACTTCATCTGCAGGGAACTATTTACAGGAGCTTTGGAACAAACAGCTTGAGATTTATCACTCTTTTGTGTATGTAGTCTGGGAGATTTCATCTTTATAGTAGCTTTGTTGTCCCTATACAAAAAAAAAAAATCTGTTTTGTCCTTGGAAACTCATTTTGTTATTAATGTCTAAAATTGATTTGCTGCTAGTTATTTCAGGCCTTCAAATGGTTGTGCATAAAGAACATATTAAAAGCTCTTTTTTTTTCTTTTTTCTTTGCGAAATTGGATTCTTTTCACATGCGAGATTATATTTTGATTTGCCATTTGTAATTTTGTAGGTGGTTATGATAAGCTTATAAAGAGCCAAAGGAATTGACTGCAAAACATCTTGTGAAGTCAATTTCTCTTTTGTGTGTCGTATATGCTTGATTTTTAAATCCATCTGCCAGCTGGCTTCCACAAATGACTAATTTATGAACTAATCTCAGTTGTTACGTGAGGAATGTTAAAAAGGGTTAGAATGTCTTTTTATTAATTGCTTTTTAATTGCTAATGTGTAGTAAGGAAGATTTAAAAACATATTTTTTTGTCTTCTTTGGTTGTCTTTGACCAGTGTTTCCCCAACCCTGTTCCTGGAGGTACTCCAACAGTACATATTTAGGATGTTTCTCTTATCTGAACCATTCATTTCAGGTTTTGGAGTCTCATCTAATGTTTTGATTTGGGTGTGTTTGATTAGGAAGAGGATGAATATGTGTACTGTTGGTGTGCCTTCAGGAATAGGGTTTGGAAACACTTAAAAATACAGTCTTTCATACGTTTTCAGTGAGTAACATGGGATGTTTTTGCCAGGGAAATTGAACAGATGTGACATTTGCACATGTTCCTAAGAGCGTCTGATACATTCACATAAAATAAATTATTATACAGTCTTAGAAAAAGTATCTACAATGAAGATCGCAATTTAAGAACCAGCTAACTTTCCTAAATTTTGAGGTCACTGCCTAGAACAGGGTATCTGCACGATATTAAAGTCTTAATGTCTTAAATTTCAAAATAACAATTCACTTAAATATTGTTTTGTCGGTATTAAATTATTTTAAACAGGTCTTAATTTTCCTATGTCTATGTAAAGCTACCCAGTCAGACCAACAACCATCCTATCGCTAACAATCCATCTCAAAAGTTAACAAGTTTTTTTAAATTTTATTATTTATTTTTTTATTAAATCTTATTTATTAACTCCTATTTATATTTATAAACACAGGGGTTGAATTAATTTCCTTTATAATAACATTTGTTTTTAATTTTTAATGTTTTAACTGGGCAATTTTAATTGAAATTTCATTTATAAAGGTCTTACATTTGACTTGATGAAACCTGTAGAAACCCTGCTAGAAGTGAACAGTTTAAGCATATTTTATAGTTCATATATTTGTTAGCACAATGTATTAAAATCAATACAATATAAAAAAAGAAAAGAAAAGAAAAAAAATTATAATAACAGGGCTGCACAATATATATTGTTTCAGTCTATTTGCAATAGTCATATCGCTCAGTTGACCAGTAGCCACAAATTGTATAATTTGCATTTTTTTTAAGGCCTGTGGCTCTGTGGGCATGTGAGCTGAATATATACCAAATCGAATACGTTACACCATATTGCATTAAAGTTGCCATGGATAATTTCTTAATTTATTCGCTAATATTTAAAAATAAATAGAAAATGTTGCTTTAAATCATATTAACTAATGCAGTATAATTTAACATTTTATAATGAACTTATTACAGTAAAAACATCTAATTTATAACACAATGGAGTTCAATGCTGGAAACACTAATACACCTGCTCCTGCCTTTGCCTTGATTTGCTCACTGATGTCTTATGCTTTGCTTTTTGTCATGTGACGGTTTTTAAAATTTTTTAAAAGTCTGATTCATTTTAAAACATTTCATTGAAACAGTTTTTTTTTAATTTTTATTTTATTTTTTTTATTGTAGTTCAGCAATAAAACAAAGAAGCAAAAGGTTAAAAATAATGTCTGTGAAAGATATTCGTCCGAACCATTTCGTCATTCTCCCTCTCTTTTCAAATGGGATGATTGAACATATCAAAGGTTACCATGGGCCTACTTTGGCCCGTGGGCCCTATACTTTGGCATCTCTGGTTTAAAGCATTCTGGCACAAAAATGTTGTAACGATAAATGTTGTAAAGATTAATTGTATTCATGTATATGCAATGAAGTGTATTCAGGGTTGTTTTACATTTAAGTATTTCAATTTATGTACCTGACTACTTCTAGACTTCAGGCAAGCTATAAAGCACTGTTTATTTTATTTGCATCTTTTCTACTGCATTTATCAATGCCTGCGACTGGTTTATTATACTTCATGCAGATGCACTGCCCATCAAAATCACTCCAATCAATCTAAAAATGCTAGTTCTTTCCAAATAGAACCATTCAAGTCATCTAGTGAAATGATACTCAACATCACAATATGTATTGTGGAAAAATTAAATATCACTTTTTTCCCATCCCTCAATGTTGTGCATCTTTACACTGAATGCTTTCAGAAACCACATATTGTTTAGAAAGTTATGTATAGTGCATTGAAATGACGCATAAAAAAAGTATTGAAAACTTGAAGGAAAGGGCGGTGTAAAAAGGCATGGAAAGCCTCTCTCTGTTGTTAGAAAGCAACCACACTGTAAAAAACACAGTGTTAAAAACTACCCAAAATGGGTTGTTTTTAACCCTGTTGCTGGGTAAATATAGGACAGAACACATCAGGGGTTAAATTAACCCAAGTAATTACAGTAGGTTATTACTTTTAACCCCAAAAATGGGTTGAATTTTATACCCAATAATTGATTATTTTTACTTAAATAACAGATTAGTTTGACTTAATTAACAGGTTATATTTTCAAATGTAATTTTTAGCTTACTTTTAAAATCATTAGGTGAATATTGTATTAGCTTTTTTATTTTTTGTTCCATTACATTTTTTTTCACCACATTACACTTTGTAAATACACTTTACCTGAGAGATCATACAAAACTAAATACTAATTATGAACTGCGTTCCAAACAATTTGTTTTATATTTATGGGTTGCCCGTAAACATTTATCATGATAATATATATTATCATGGGAAAGAAAGAGAAAGAAAGAAGAAAAGAAACCTCAATGCAATCAAATGTTCCTTTGGGAGTATAGAGAGGATCCTGGCACAGAAAATGAAATTATTCAAGTCAAAGTGCAGAGAGATTCTTCCAGCACTTGTAAACATTTTTCCTTTGGGCATCATGAAGGTCTCCTCGTGTATCTGGTGGTATGATAAGGCTGCAATATTTTTGGAAAATAACCACAGTTTGCGAAAGAGATTCCTCAAAGGTGTTAGGCACTCCATGAAACTCGTGCTGTGAAAAATGGCTCATTTCAGCAAAGCTATTTGTGACCAGCTGGAATAGTTCAAATCATTTTCTAAACTCAACCTGTTACATCAATTTGTGTTTGTCTGAACTTCTTTTAAAACTCTCTTTAACTGCTGCATGTCATTATCACGATAATTTCACAGTAAAGTTTATAACGTACAATTATACAATTAAGAGAAAGTGCCTGCTGGCTATTAATACATTTTAATTAAATGGCACCAAGCGTTCTCAACTATAAATGTTGTTGTGTTTTAATTTTGGCTATAGTCTCGATTGTTTTGATGGCACATTTATTATATTAATTCAATCTCTTTCAAAACAGATATCCGATTTGCAAAGACAAAATGGAGCATATGGTAAGCCGCAGTTTTCAGAAATGAATAAACTGCACTGACTGATTTCTGAGAATTTAGGTTCTGTCAAACAGGCAGACTGTTCTTGTCATTCAAATCTCAGTGGTGTGTAAATAAATCATTATTCCAGCTTCACACGTTGACTCGCAGTTTTGCAGCTTTCACGCTTCACACTTCCTGTCTATTTCTATTTAATGAAGTGATCCTATCAAAACTGCACATTTCATTCCCCAAACTAGTGCTTCTAAAAGTGTGGCTCATAGATTATAGGTTAAATAAAACTAATTAAAATATTGTAGATTAGAATATTTCGATCAGTGTGAAACATTTAAATCTAATCAGCTTTTCTTTAAAGTGAAGGAAGACAACTTATTGGATTTAGTTTATTATTTCTAATGACTCGAGTCAGGTGACAACTGTCTGCCTATTTAAAAATGCATTGATGGATGGTTATGGATAGAAAAGAGCATGACATCAACCTCAAATCTCATCAGGAGGAGCTGATCTAATCAAATTTAACCAAATGCAGTTCTGGATGCATGTGTCTTCCAAATACCCTGAGTTCCCTAACAAGGCAATGAAATTCTGATGTTGTTTACCACATGATCCTTCAGAAATCATATTATGCCCAATTTTCTACTCAAGAGCCATTTCTTATCGTTGTCAGTGTTTAAAGAGCCCTTATTTTGCATTAGAAAAGATCATATTTTGGTTTTGGGGGATCTACAACAACAGACTGATATGCATGCAAGGTCAGAAAACCTTTTCGTTGTCATATTAAATGCATTTATTTTTACCTAATTATAACAACGACTCCCATATGATTTGTTCAGTGATTCATTTGTTCCCAAACCCCTACTTTGCACGAGGCTAATCTGCTGACCCTAACCCTAACCCAAAGTAATATCAACGACACACATTCAGTATTAATGCACACAGTGGCAAAAGATTAACTATTAAAAAAAAAATGACCACACCTAAACTTTAAATCTTCCATCTAAAAGTTCTTCCTTGGTCTTATCCATATGTCTTTGTACGTTGAACACATCGGCCACAACAGGAAAAAATTAAAATATTTAACTAGGTTAATTGCGTTTTTTATTTATTTATTTTTTATTTTTTTATTTTAATTTTTTTATTATTTATTTATATATTTTTTTATTTTTAAGTACATTTCATTGCATTTATTTATTTATTTATTTATTTATTTATTTATTTTGGGATATTGGATAATAATTGTTGTTTTTATTAAAATATACTTTCATAAAATCTTAGGGCGTACTTGTGCTATGCTATCCAAACCATGCCCAGGACCGTTTCCTGGATTGTGTGAGTGCGCTGGGCTCAGGCACGGTACAGTTGGCCGGCCCTGGCCTGGTCGGAAGAGGTGTGCCTGAGCGCGGTTCATCCGGGCTTTGGCGCGGTACGCTTGTAGTGTGAGTGCAAAACGCGCCTGAGCCCGGAACTGAAGAGGAGACGTGACTTTTAGGGACTGTTTCATATGGATTTATTAATCATTCTTACTGTTTAATGAACACAAATTGTCGTAGAATATTAAAGACGCAAACCCCTCACTGCACAACAGCTGCACCTTCAGCAGACCTCCTAATTCCTGCAGCACGAGAACTTTATGATTGTTTATGAGCGTCAAAAGTGACTGATCTGTTCAGCGAAATATTTGACTGCATGTCACTACATATCAAACGACAAAAATTATATAACCATATAAAGACATGTCCACTGTGCCGAGCGAGAGCACTTCTCTTAAACTGAACAGCACATCATCGATGACGTAAGCGTGCTCAGGCCCAAATGTAATGAGAGTGTGGGCCGACGGTGCAGATGGAAGGGTGAACAAGCATGCTTCGGCCCGGTTCAAGGCAACTGTACACAGTGACGCCCTTAGAGTCAATTATTATAAAAAGCTGAAAGTACTAAACTTTTTGAATGCTATTGATAGAGGTGGATTGAAGTCAGATATTACTATAGTAGTAGTAATAATAAGAGTGGTTCTTTTGGTTTACTTTTTAAAAATCTGTTATTTTGGTATCATTGAGACTTAGTTTTATTTTTAAAATTAAATAGTTAATTAAATATTGATAAGAAATAAACCTAAGCAGGAATTTCCCATTTAATCTTGCTGCTTTTATAAGACTTCTGATTCTTAGAGGTGCTATTCTCTCTGTCTCACTATTTTTGTTTACTGTATGTTCCTCATTTTGCTATTTGATGCACAAGTTGAGATACTGCAAAGTGCTGAGTTCTGTGCAACATATGCAATATTGATATCTAAATATGTTTCCATGTTTTAGAGTTCAAGAGCACTTACACTGGACCAGAAAGTGCACACAGAATAAAATTAATGAATTTATGAGAAACGCAAACCGAGACCTTCTGACATCAATAAATTGGCCCCCGTATGAAGATCTCCCACAGGTATAAAGAACACAGACCACTTTTACATGCTGAAGAAGCAAAATGCACAAAAAAACACAGAGAGAGTACTGTTCGGAAATGCAAAATGCATAATAGATAATCACGGCATAGAGGTAGTTGAACAAAATTTACAGTGTGATATAAGGGTGTTTGATGAAATTATGTTGGCACCTGCCTTAAAAGATCCACATCGGCCAAACTGCACACGTCAGTTCATTACTCAAGGAGCCCTCAAGGACAGCATCTCTTTAATATTCAATGACTACCGTGCAAAAACTTGTTTTGTTTGGAATATATGAACATGTAATGGCTCTCGGTGGACATTACATGAATATTTGTTCTTTAGAACTCTTTTTTTTTTTAAATCACTGTTTCTGACTAATAAATAGGGGTGTGGTGAGACACTTCACAAGATGAGACAAGATTAGGTTCACGAGAATTGATTTTTATACATTCTTTTAGAGATCCTCGATGAAGTGTATGAATGAAAAAAAATCATATTCAACTGAAGAAAAAAATATTTGTTTAAAAAAAACAACAACAACAACAACTTGAATTTAATGAATGCTATTTAACTTTTATTTTAATTCTATGCAGTAAAAATGTGTAAATGTTGGTGCTTTTTTAATTTTATTTTATTTTTTTAAATCAACTTGTAAGTTCTAGTTTAATGTATTCTATTAAGTAAAAGGCAATACTACAAAATATTTTGCTATAAACCCTACTGACTGCTTCACCCCTTCACAATTTCACATCAGAATTGTAACTCCTTTCCAGAAATTGAATTTAAATTTTTATATCTAAATATATATATATATATATATATATATATATATCTATATATCTATATA
>CAIGQQ010011877.1:721969-759143 GCA_903798035.1 Danio albolineatus | reverse complement strand
TTTTTTTTTTTTTAATAATAATAATCTTTATTTATGTATAGTGGCTAAATAAGCTTTTCTACTATAAAGAACCTATTGTGGAATGGAATGTTTTTATAGATTTTGAAAGTATGGCAGTAATGATATTTAAACCAAACTGTAAAAGTGTTGAGCCCCAACAGTATGAATCTTCACAATCTCATAGCATACTGAGTTTTTTTTTTTTTTCAAAGTACACTGTTAAAAAAATACAGGATTTTACAGTTTATTTACGGTTTAAAAACCCAAAAAATAACGGCCATTAAATTACAAGAAATTTAGTGTAAAATAACGAATATTAAATAACAGAAGTTTCCTTAAATTTAAATTTCTGTAATTTAATATCTGTTATTTTACAGTAAATTTCTCTAATTTATTGGTCGTTATTTTACTTCTTTTTTTCCGGCACAAATAAAAAAGAAATAAGAATAAAATCACTAATTGTATGCTATGTACACTGCACACTGTATGTAGACTACTAAACATCACATGTAGCTCGAAACTACCCATTTGTGATTTTTATGAAAGTGAGAAAGATGTGATGGAACGTGTATATATACAAAAAATCTTAATTTTGTTTGGCGAATAACTGAAACCATACAAATTTGGAATGAAGTTCGGTTGAGGAAATGATGAAATAATCCTCTTTTTAGGTAGCAGACTTTTTCTGATGTTGATTACCCTGATTTTTGAGTTCTGTTGTGCACAGTAGCACAACAGGAAGTTCCCCTAGGTTGCTGACACTTGACTAAAATCACCATTCCTCATTGAAAATCAATGCACTCGGGCACTTTTGTAATGCCCCTTTATACTGTTTCCTGTTCAGATGTGATGCAACACAGTCACAGACAAAGTCAACACTGTGTAGATGACTTTGAATGCTTTCTTGCACTTGCAACTTTCTGAAGAGCTGAACACATACTTTTTTTTTCTTGTTTTGGAACTTGGAGACTTGCCATACTGCTCAATGTTTCTCATTAATGCAGTGTTTCATCAGTACAAACTTGTCCATATTGAGTGTTTAGCAGGATTTTGGTTCAGAAAGTTATTGGTGTGGGCAGAACTACCAGTTGTTGCTTATCGCAACTGATTATCCAAAAAACAAAAAACAAAACAAAAAAAAAAACATCAGTTGCTGTCGCCTTGACTTGATAAAGGTGACATCAGATGTCCATTTCACACAAACTGATACTATTCTTTAGGGTGATAATCAGGGCTTAATTTGTACTGGAACAAGCCGGATCTGACACCTCTGAAATATGATCCGGCACCTCGCTTTATCGATCCCCCACCTCACAACCCCCTCCAACTTTCTTCCATGACTCTCCAAGCCTTTTTACTTTCGTCCATTACCCTGATTTGTTCCGGGACCTCACAATTCACAAATTAACCACTGGTTATAATAAAAAGTTTGATAACATTTTCAAAATTTCTCTCTTATTTCAGTCAGTAAGTGAGAGTACCAATTTGCAAGGTGCGTAGGGCCCTCGCTTTTCATTTACCAATCACCACACAGTCTTCACTTACTGGGTAGAACATTACGGTCAGCTTTGTTTAGGGCACCAGAGAGTCTAGGATCGCCTCTGTTAAGTTGAATTTGCTTAATATCTCTTTAAATGCTAATGAGCTGTTCGTCACCCAACCCCTTTCTGAGGCCACAGGATTAACAATGATGGTCCATTATTCAGGAGCAGCTAAAGTTTTTACACACACACACACACACACACACACACACACACACTACTCAACCAAGCCTTGAGTTTCCGCTGATTTTTCACTGTATGACTGACATAGAGAGTTTGAAGATATATAGTGACAGTGACAATATAATGACAGAATGTGATATCAGGCTGGGCCGTCTCCCGCATAAGCAAAAAAACGTTGTGTATAATTTATAACTGCTTGACGTTGCAGCCCACATTTATCAATGCAAAATTAATTCAAACAAACATCTTTACATATGAAAAGAGTTCAGCTGCAACCTTGATCAAACATGCATCTTTAAAGGGCCACGAAACCCCCCGGGTTCAGCTGGGTGCTTTCACACCTACAGTCTGGAAAAGCTCAGGAAAGTGGGTGTGTCCAGCTCTGTTTAGGTGGCAGTGTAAGAGGAGGGAATGAGGGAAAGTTTTGCATAAAGATGTGAGTTTCCATTTGTGCACACGCTTATTTTCAAACAAGCAACGCACACACACAGACGCAGGGGAGAAAGACAGTGACGGTTTACATGGACATCAGTCATCTAATTATTAGCCAAATTATTAATTTGTCGACTTTAACGGCAGTTTGGCACTTATACTTTAATCCAGGAACATTTCCTGCATGTCCCCCGTGACAAACGAGGTGTGAGAAACTACTAAGTGTCGTTTTAATGGAGTGTTTGATACCGCGTGGCGTAAGGGAGAAATAATAAAAAAAAACTCCGCAGACCATCCTGTCACAAAATGCGGCAAAAATTCTACACAAAAGCAATTGTTTGACTGCAGTGTTTACGTATTTACACTCGGAGAGCAGAATTTACAGCGGATCTTTCAGTCTTTAATATTGTACAGATATTAACGTTCTGTAAACTCAGTAACAGTTAAGCATTTTGACAAAGGTCTTTCTTTCTTTAACACTGACAGAGTTACGAACTACTGACTAACTACGAACTAACTTCGCCATCTGAATAAACAAACAAAGAGCACTGATGGCTTACAAAATCTGTAGACTAGAACAATTCACATAAACTGGAGCGGCGTCTGATTTAAAAGGAGACGAGCGGCAAATCCCGATTTCACCATTTCCAGATGCGGAAAGCTCTTGGGTGAAAAAATAAAGTTCCTTACAGACACATTTCTGCTGCGCGCGCATCGGAGTCCAGCTGTGCTCTCATAGCGGAAATGAAGACTAAACCTTCACTGCAGCACATAAACACAACACTGGCGACATGAGTCTCCTTCCACTTGTTTTGGAAGCACAACGTGGCTTCCCTGCCGTCTGGACACTGCAACGCGTACACACAGTCTTCGAAGCTCTTGTGCATATTAATGAGTTGCACCGCATACACAATAGAGCGCGCTGATTGGCTTGAACAAAGGCTATCTTATGAATTAATGGCGCACGTGCAGAGACGTCAGTGTGTTCTGGCCGGGGCAGGCGTCCACTGTGCATGCTGGAGCACATGCATAGATCTCATCGGTGTGACGCAGCCTCAAAAATTTGTTTCAAACCGGAAGAACGAATTTGCTCGAAATAACGCAAAAACAACCAATTTTCACTTTTTAGTCAATTATGTGTCCTAATAGTGTTAATAGCAGCATGGGACACATATATGACTGTTAACAGCTCAAAAAATGGGTTTTGGTGTTTTGTGGCCCTTTAATTACAAAGTGCTCCTTCAGATTGAAAGAAACAAATTTTATAGATATGAAAATTTACTTGCATTTTTATTTAAATTGTGGGTACAGCTGCATCCTTTAACCCCTGTGTACTGTTCAAATGGACTATTCTTTCATTATGTTTGTGGCTGTTATTGCCCCATTGACTTCCAGAACAATGGCATTTTTTGATTGCAAAGCTGTTACACCAAATCATCTTGCATTCTTTGTTGTTGGTGTTTTTCCTTTTTGGGAAGAGGTAAAACTTTTTAAATTTTACTTTCGATCATCAGCAGCATAAACCTTTTAGATAGGCCTGTGCAAAAAAAAAAAGTTTCCAACTTTTTATTTGGAGTTCTATGGAGTAAAACAACTAATTATAGTATGTGTGCATAAATACGCTTACTATGTTCTGAGAGCTGAACTGCATATTTTTTATTTTCCTAAACATTAATCATGGTATGCTAGCAAAGGCCTCTCTCGCAAACTCAAACACATGCACAAACACACTATACTCCATGTAATGATAATAACCCAGAAACTGACATGCTTTTGACACATGATCAATCAGAAGTTGTAAATACATATTATTTTAAGTCAAGATTACTTGAATCTATTAAGTTTAACAACTTAATGCGCTAAAAAGTTGGGGTTACTTGTTTAAATATAGTAAGGTGAACAAACTGATTCAAAATAAGTTTACTGCACTTAATTTTATTGGTGAGAACAGCTATTGCTTTTACAGTGTAGTTTTTTTTTGCCCTGCAACTGATAAAAAAACATTAAAAATAGCAAATTTTACCTCTTCCCAACAGGGAAAACCAGCAACAATCAAGATTGCATGAATATATGGTGTCATGGCTTTGCAATGAAAAAAATATGATTTTATAATTGAAGTCAATAGACCAAAAACGGCCACAAACATAATGAAAGGATAGTAAATTTGCAAATGGAGTATTGTTGACTTTTTGAAAATTCACAAAGCATTTTACCAAATATATGTGCCAAAATAA
The DNA here is from genome assembly GCA_903798035.1 of Danio albolineatus. NCBI lineage: Eukaryota > Metazoa > Chordata > Actinopteri > Cypriniformes > Danionidae > Danio > Danio albolineatus. The sequence goes on along the minus strand of CAIGQQ010011877.1, from coordinate 754,753 downwards.
GACTTGTTTCAGCAAATAAAATGATTTTTGGTTTCAGAGAACGTTGTGGCAAAATCAAGACTCCAAATCACAGCAGAGTGGATTAAAACATTCACAATAGCACATAAAGGTTAAATGTACTTTTTATGCAAGTCTAGTTTTATAGGGCCAAGGTCATAAAAAGGTCTGGTGAAAATACTTTTGTGCACCCAAGCAGTTTTTTTTTCTGAGCTGGCAGACACAGCAAAAATATAAAATAAAATAATAATAATCAATGTCACCTTTAGCAACACTTGATGGCTATTTGAAATTAAATACATAAATTCCTGTTGAATATTTCTTCAGTCTATTCTTCTCTCCTAAGGCAGATGGACTGAAGGAGAAGGTAGTCTGAGATTTAAAAAGAATTACAGGAAAAGCCCACAGTGCTTTAAAGGACTTACCGATTCTATTGACAGTGACAGGAGGAGTGAGCAGTACATCATCTCTGAACATGAACAGTAGTGGATGGAGGGATTAAAGCGTGATTGGATCTGCTTTTAAGTGGTGATCTAAGCAAACAGATTTAAATCCAGAACCACAGACAATTGGTCGCCCACCAAACACAGGTCTGGTTGATGAAGTTATCACAGACATACACCTACAGAATACTGGCGTAAAATCTGATTACTGCTCCATGACCTCAGGGCAGAAGCCCATGTAAATCGGTTTGCAAATTCTCATTATCTTGTTTCCCCCTCACTGAAATAATGGAAAAACAAATACAGTTGATAGGGTTCTGAATACATGGTAAACATGCTGTCATTCTTTTTATTGCTGTCTATATGACCTGTTCTCATCAGCATCTACACAGCAGTGAATATTCATGTTATTTTCTTCCTTTTTTTATTAGGCATGAATGATTTTTGTGCCATTTATGTGCGCTATAAAATTAAATAATAGCTTGTATAGTAAAATAATAAGTGTGATAATTTTGTAATCAATCAGACTTGCAGTACTTTTCCATTTATTCAAATTCTAAATAGTGTTTGGTTTCACTAGATTTTAATGGTCACTTCAGACAATATTTAATTCACCTTTATTTGTACAGAGCTTTTACAATGTAGATCGTGTCAAAGCAGCTTCACATACTGTAGATGATTATAGTAAATTGAAACCGTGTCAGTTCAGTTTTCAGAGTTGAAGTTAAGTTTAGCTCAGTTCAATGTGGTTTAATATTCACTACTGAGAGTCCATCAAATGCGCAGCTCTACAGGCAAACCATGCAAACCAGTGGCGACAGCGGTGAGGAAAAAACTTGGCCAATTGGCAAAAGTGAAGAATTAAAAAACCTTGAGAGAAACCAGGCTCAGTTGGGCACAACCATTTCTCCTATGGCCAAACGTCTTGTGCAGAGCTGCAGTCCAGGCGCCGGAGGCTGGAGAAGATGGGTGTCAGCGAGACTCATCTGTCCTTTGAGCATCACAGGAATCAGTCTCATGCTGTCCACTCCTCCATGCACCACAGCAGCTGCTCCGGATACGGCCTGGTCCCAGATTATGGAACCTTAGGATCATCTCGTTGCGGGTCTTGGATTGCATCAGTGTCGCTGCATAGTCTCTGGGGGCCTTGGGATGAGTATCCCCATGTGGAAATAGAGAATAAAGAGAATAATTAGCGTAGCTGCTGTTCATAGTGTGTATAAACGAGATGCATGGAGCACATTAATACATCATACCACTATGGAATGCATTGAGTGTATGCTTTACTTAAAAGATAGGTCTTTAATCTTATCTAGTTTTGAACTGTGAGAGTGTGTCTTAGCCTCAGACATTATCAGGAAGGTTATTCCAGAGTTAAGGAGCCCTCCTCTTTAATTGACTTTTCTGTTCTAGGTACTACCAGAAGTCCTGAGTTTTGAGATTTTAAAGAGCAGGTTGGATTGTAGCGAGACAGAAGATTGGTTAGATAAACAGGAGCCAGATTATTTAAAGCTTTATAGGTAAGAAGCAATATTTTAAACTCAATACAAAACTTAACAGGCAGCCAGTGTAAGGAGGATAAAATTGGTATGATTGGTATGAAAATATGGTATGATCATATTTTCTAGACCTGGTAAGAACTCTGGCAGCTGCATCTTGTACTAGCTGAAGCTTGTTAATAGAGGATGCTGGACAGAGCATTACAGTAATCCATCCTAGAAGTCATAAAAGCATGAACTAGCTTTTCTGCATCTGAGATGGATAGCATACTTTGTAACTATATTTCTCAGATGAAAGAATGGAGTTTTTGTGACATGGGATATATGATTTTGAAAAGTTAAATTGCTGTCTAATATGACACCCAGATCTTTTAAAGTAGAGCTAATGTTAACTTTGTAGCACTCTATTTGCAGGTCGAGTTGTGAGATCTGCTGTGTACAGGATTTAGGCCCTATAATAATAATAATTCTGTTTAATTTTTATTTTGAGTTTAAGAGAAGGAAATTGTTGGTCATCCAGTCCTTAACATCTTTAATACACTCAGTTAGTTTAGACAGTTCAGACGTCTCATCAGGTTTAGCTAAAATATATAATTGAGTATCAGCTGCATAGCAGTGAAAGCTGATCCTGTGTCTTCTAATAATGTCTCCCAGGGGTAGCATGTATATAGTGTAAACAGCAAAGGGCCTAAAACTGATCTTTAAGGCACCCCATACTTTACTGGCCTGACTTGTGAAAGCTGTCTATTAATTATTGACATTGCAACCACATATATACCATGTTAGGGTTTTATTAAAGCATAGCAGAATAAGATGATATATTTTTGCATAAAAGGCAAACAAGTATGCTACATGTACTCTGATTCAGTTAAATAAATATACATACCACAGCAGCTCTTACTGCACCATGTGTTTGCTGGATGTCATTTCTCTAACATAGGCTCATTGGAAATGCACATTTCAGCCTACTTTTTAAATTTTATTTATTTATTTTTAATTATTTATTTATTTTATTAATTTATTAATTTTTATTTTTATTTTTTTGGGAAATCGCAAAAAGTACTTAAACATAACAAAATAAAGCATTATTTATGTGCAGTTTTTTGTGCAATACCAAATAAATAGCACAAAACACCTTAGCATTGTCTGTGATTTGGAATGGAATACATTTGCCACACCTGTCTATTGCCATATGGACAGCTTTTCTAGCCTGGTCAGTCAATTTCAATTTGTGCGGTGTTGTACTAGTCAGGCAAAGCTCTTAGGTTTGAGTATGGTGTAACACATACACACACACACACAAAAGAGCGATTTAAAAGCAAGGCAAATGTTTGCTTAACCCACTATCGGTTAGGTTTAGGGAAGGTTTTAAGGTAGGGGTGCCAACTCAGTTCTGGAGGGCCGGTGTCCTGCAGATTTTAGCTCCCACTTGCTTCAACACATCTGCACAGATGTTTCTTGAAAGCCTAGTAAAGAGCTTGATTAGCTAACTCAGATAGGTCTGATTGGGGTTGAAACTAAACTTTGCAGGACATCCGCCCTCCAGGACAGAGTTTGGGCACCCAAAAAAGAGCCCCTATTATACATTAAAAAGGGTCATATTTTGGTTTGGGGGGTCTCCAACAACAGGCTGATATGCATGGAAGGTCAAAAAAACACTTTCATTGTCTTACAATATGCATTTATTTTTACCAGCGACTCCCATATGAATCGTTCAGTGATTCATTTGTTCCCAAACTCTTCCTTAGCATGATGCAAATCTGTCCTGATTGAACCAATGACCCAGTCTGTTGCGATTGGTTGACAGCGCTCAACGTGAGAAATGCCCACTACGGCTTATTAATATTGTAGTATAGTGTATAACATTGGTATAGGATCTGATTGCAGCAGTGGCCTGAAACATGCTTCACAGTAGTAACTAACATCATAGTACCTGGTTCTCAATAGTGTTATTCAGACACTTCACCCCCGAACCTAACCCCCCCGGTCTCCTAGCATATTGCACTATTCTTAACCGCAAGTAAAAACAGTGACACACATTCAGTATAAATGCACACAGCGGCAAAAGCTGAACTATTATGAAACTTGATCACTGCTCGTGTGTAGGAAGAGCTGATGGTGGCCATAGCAACAACAAACAGCAGTGGAACGCGAGCTCACAAACGCATTTTAATCCGTAAACAAAGCGACTCGCGTCACATTCTACATGGCTTTAGACTTGATATGAGAATATAAGGAGTTAAGCAGATACACTACAAGTGGTTAGAAGAAACAGAACACAATTAAATACATTATTTGCAAGCTAGAGAAAACAGTGGCAACAGTTTTAATCGCACTTACTTACACTTGTGAAATGGAGGAAGAAACTGGTCCACAAGCTGTAATATAAAGTTCCCCTCAAGCTCTGCAAAGTCCCACTGGCACAGTATTTTCAGCCTAGAAAGTTATTGTACGTCAGGCCAGCTAAGCGATCCAAAAGTGAAGAGTGGGGTGCGGCGATCGTGGTGGGGGAGAGGTAGGATATAGGCAGCAGGCTAGATTTACAGTGGCAGACTAGATTAGTCATCAGGCCACTGGGAAATTTCTCGGTGCTCCCTATGGCCAGTCCGCTCCTGCATACATCAGTAGTCTTTTCTGATCCTTCCTTTAACAAATGGCTGACAAATCCCCCGCTGTAAGCGTGTAGATTTCATAAGCACTCCTCAGAGGGAACATGGCACAAGGCTGGGACTATAATGTGACTTATTTTTGCAAAAATAAACCTCAACTACTGACTCTTCAGTTTCATCTTTGATTCATCCGCACAATTCCAATAATATTCAGCTAAGCACAGTGTCTTCGCGACATGATTTAACCGGTGTCTGCTACAGTGTTCTTTTCAGTGTTGCCAGATGTAGCTGACTGATTCCAGCCCAAAACCTATCCAAAAGGTTTTTACCTGCTCAATCAAATTAAAAACCGCTCAGTTGGGTGGAAAAAAAAGGCCCAATCTGGCAACACTGGTTCTTTTTCTCCTGTTTCTTGCCACTCTGTTTGTGGGCGGGGCCAGGGGGCTCAATTTTCATGGGTTTGCGTGCAAACAAATGGGCGGGGCTTAAGTTTTGTATCCACGTCACACAAAATGGTTAGACTCATTATCAAGATGATTCATTTGAAGCACTATGAGTCGACTCTTTTTATGGGTGAATCAATAGTTTTAAACACTGTGTACTTTCAGATTTAAGCCAAAGCTGGATATTTCACTTCACTTAAAGCTGTGTTACACACTGCATGCAAGCTCATTTTCAAAAACCCATAATAGGGGCTCTTTAAGGTCATTGGTTTTCTAAGTGATTTGTATGACAAGCCCTGTCTTCTCGTGGATGTGTACAAGAAGGACATGTATCTGAAACTTACAAAAAAAAACCCATAACATAAGTATCAAATTTGCAAAAATATAGACAGCACCCTCCAGTGGATTCAACACAGGCTCATAGTGCAAACGTACCCCTTTGTAGATTTTCTAGAGAGCGCGAAATATGTAGGCAGAGGTACGTATGACTGCATTTTGTCTTTAAAATGAACATTATGGGGGCGATATGACATCGCCGGTGGCTTTTATGTTTCAAGCTACCTGCTTGACTGATAACCTCTGTGTGAAAAAAAAACAAGTAAATAAAAGGGGGAGAATGCGGGAAAGTATGAAAATGTGGTAAAAATCAGGTGGCCTTTAGGGCTTTTCTTTCTCTGGAGTGCTTTAAAAAACACTGTTGGTTGGGTTCAGGGAAGTTGGTGGCCGAGTTAATCAGTGCTTTTTAAAAGTCTTATCGGTTGGGTTTAGGCAAGGGGGTGAGTGGGGGGATCTGTCGGTCAGTCAGTTGACAGTGGCCTCTGGTGGATTTATGAGAGAACACAAAGTATGAATGACAATCACAAGAGAAATGGCTACATTTCAATGATGAGCATGGGTTACATATGTAGGCTGAGGCATGCATTTCCAACGAGCATTGACTGCATTTTTCATTAGAACATTTGTGTTCTACACTGTTCTGCACCTTTTTGGTAGGTATCTAACTTAAGTAACATAAATATGTTGAATAAACTAACAAAACATATTATAAATTACTTTTAAATCATGCATTTTGTAATTCGTAGTGGAATACAATTTGAAATCTTTGAACAGCGATTAGTTAGCACATTTTATGGATCCATTTACTGTATACTAAATCAGTGGTTCTGTAACACTGCATGTTTTACATATCTCTTTAGTCAAACACACCTTATTCAACCATGTAACTGACAACCACTGTACTAATTGTAAGGGTGTAGGATTACATTTTAAAGCATTTAAGATGTAAAGAAATAGTTTTAACGCCTATGAATGTGAATGCATGGGCAGTTTAAAACATGTATTAGAAATATTCTTATGAACTAATAAGAATTCATCATTCGACAATTGATTTTTCCATTCTTAAGAACATCAAGCCCTAGAATATCACCTTTTTTGTGACAAGCAAGCAACCACCCTCAACCCTAGAACATCAATAGTTGCATGAGCAAACTGAGAGTTTGCTGAAGAGAAAGTCCTTTTATACAGTACTACATTTAGTTATTTTTAACATGCGAAGATCATTTGAGTTAAACTGATGTGGTTATAACATTACATAACCTCTTCTGCTGGAATACGTATATATTCTCATTCCTATATGCCTGCATATTTCCCATAATCAGGTCTGTGAATCAAATTAAGCAGCTAATCTTCTTAAACACCGCATAATTGCAGGTATGTGCTCCATATGAGTGCAATCATAAATGAAGGATCTGCATAACTGCTGAGCTTCATGGGAATCCGCAGCGAGGTTTAAGAGGGGAGATCTGCACTCAGTGAAACAGCTGTCGTGTTGATCACTCTGACCAGCCCATTAACACCTCAAGCTGTGTATGCCAATGAAATTAACTTATTGATCTTTGGTTTAATAAAGCTATTAAACAGAGGAATAAAGGACCAAAATGGAAAAGGCAATAAAGAACGTGTGTGAGAGAGGAAAATGTCTGTCCATTTAAAAAAAGAAAAGCGTCCAGAGATTTAAATGCGTCGTGCCGGATAGATGTGCAAACGGAGAGAGATTTCTCTAGGTTTGACTACTTAGACAAAGACAAGCTTAAGTGGTCAAGCTTCAAATGTGTCATGGCTTTTAGAGATTGAACTTTGCAAAGCAGCAATCTCACTGGCCAGAAAGAGCAACATCCTGTTAGGATGAAAGGCTTTAGATAACGTGATATACTTTTTGCGGTATAAAAGCGCGATTGCCCTTTCTACTCCAAGTGCCATATATCTTTTAATCCTCTGTCGCAGATAATGCAGCTATCAACATCATGAAATGCAAGGACAAATCCACCTGATTTAGAGGAAATCAGATTTCGTTTGATGCCCTTTGTAGCTCTTCTAATGTATTGCGTAGTGGAATGATACTGTCATATGACTCTCAGTGGGCTGAATAACACCATTTCATAACAAAAAACAAAACAAAATTGTTGAACATTTCATGCTGTTAATTTACCCAGAAAATAATTTAGTGGTGCTTTTCAGTTTGCACAAACAATGGTTAAATGAATTTGTTGTCACTTATTGAATGTTGTTTCAGTTTGACCTAGTCTCTCTTTGTTTTTGTTTTTTTCCTCATTGTAGTTGGTTTATTAAAGTTTATTATCTGCTCTACTTGTTTTCTACTTATTTATACAGTGAATTAAAGGCTTAGTAGACACCCAAATAAACTAATTATTACCTGTCCACCAATCCCCTGAAACACTTTGTTCATCTTCAGAACCCAAATTAAGATATGTTAGATGAAACCAGAGATCTCTCTGAACCTCCAGAAATGGTCCAAAGACATTCAAAAGAATCAAAAACAGTGCAAAATGTTATATGCAACTTCAGTAGTTTAAGTGTACTAATATGAAGCTCCAACAACACTTATGCACCAAAGAAACAAAAAATGACTACTGACTACTTACCTACTTTGTCACCAATGTCAGGTAAGGGTGTGCGTTTACAATGGAAAATTTTGTGCTTACATGCTGTCCTGTTGACTTTAATAGCAAATATGTTGTATTGTCTGTGGTAAATGCGCACCATGACTTGACGTGAATGAAAAGACATTGGTGAACATTGGTGCCTCCCCCCCCAAACCCATGTTTAGCACAGACAGTAAAGATATTTACAAAAGCCTCAAATACATATTAAAAATCTTGACTTAATTTCCATTAAATGTTGGCAACAACCAAATTATTCAATACAAAGAAAACAAAACTAATTGGTTTAGAAAAGCTGTGTAATAAAAAATGACACCGGGATAAAGTGTTGAACACTTGAAGAAAAGGGGGTGCGAAAAGGCATTGAAAGCGCAGACAGCAGCTGAAATCTCTCAGTAGTTAGAAAGCAACCCTGTTCCTCATATTAGCTGCTTCAGTCTCAACACATTTATCAGATGATGAAGATGAAACCGGGGTGGACATTTCAGCAAGACAAAAATTTTGTTCATGAAAATTCAAAATTGGTTAAAGAAAACAATTTAAACCAGCTAGAATGTCCCAGCGAATCACCTGAACTGAATCCAATAGAAAATAAGACGTAAAGATCAGATTTGACAGACAAGACCCACAGAACTGTCAAGATTTTTTACATTCTGTTGAAGTATGTTGGAAAGTATGTTGGAAAAAAAATCACATTAAATACATTTCAGTAGTTCAGTACTTTCTCCTTGTTTCAGTCCATAGTTATTACACAACCTTTTTTTTTTTTTTTAAATTTAATTGTTTTGATGCATTGTTTGGGTTTTTACACAATTATTAGCTCCTTCTATATCAACCAAGAAAAATCATGGTGTTCAATACTTTTTTCACTATCTCTATATGTCTGATTTTTCTTTTGAATATTTAAAAACCCCAATGATTGCGCAAACATGAGCTATAATAATAACTGTCCAAACCAAAGTCTTATTCATACAATATTTTATTGTGGAATATCAGTTTTTAAGAGTTTAGCTTGTGGGGTTCAACAACATCACCCAAGTAGCTAGATGTTGCGACTTTGACACTATACGCCTTTAAGTGACCCTAAAGGATCTACCTGAGACACTCAGTCTTGTTCCTGAGATGAATTTTGTCATGAGGGTTGACAGAAGATTCTGGTTGTCATCGGTGTCAGAAGCGGCAGACAAATCCTTCAAAATGAGTATAGATAATTTAAAAGCTGCTCTGGCTAGTCTCTTGGCTAACAACCGGTTTCAGTTGAATGTTTGCTTCTGAAGCCAGAGTGATTTCTGTCCAGGAGAATGTTCTTTGTAAAAAATGCAGAGACTTACTGTATATGAATGTAACTCAATGAAATGTTCTAACAAGTGTTCAAAGGATACTTTGAGCCTAAACCTCACCAAATTTAGTTTGAAAGTTGCAGCAGGGGTTCACAAGTTTTAGTGAGCCTCCCCTCTTGCAAAACCTACAAGACAGCATATTTGTAGTTTTTTTTACTTGGAAGATCTATCATATCGTGGCTCTCAAGTTATTCCCTTGCGACCCCCTGAGTGGAGGGGTTGAAAACTGCAGATCTACAGTTTATGGATGTAAGTCTGTTAGTGATGGTGGGCTTTGTAGTTGACAGCACATTTGATCAAGTGGAACTAAATAACACTGAAAATCTGGATATTCATGATGGCCACTTCTCTCTTTCTCTCTCCTTTTTTTTTTTCCCCCCAGCTTGTTTGACGGTTTCATTTGACTTTGCTTTTGGGAGAATTTCACACCTATTTGATAAATTTGATCTGACTGCATTGAAAGTAGACATTGATAGTAGTTCGTTTTTGCTTTGTGTTTGGAGTTTGATTGATGCTTCCAGTCATGGATATGGAAATGCTGTGGAATTCAGTTACGCTCTGCATTTTATTTATTTCTATTTAATGCATTTTTCAACTGAGTCTGCGTAAAGGATAATGCAATCTTCAGAAAACCCCCCAATACATTTATCTTAGACTTCCTCATCTTTTTGCCACCCAACGGTTGCATTGGATGGCATCACATAAACAGCATAATCATCACTGGCGGTGCGTCAGCCGTAGCCGCGCGCTGTCTAAACATTCATGTCAAAACATTCATGTCAAAACATTACTTCCAATGATGAACGACAAGGTGACTCAGCCGCTGTCATAGAGTTGTCAATGCTGCCACACTCCCTTCTGGACATTAACAAAGCTTGCGCTCTTGCACAGGAAGTAAGCCTTTGCCAGCTACACAAACATTTGTCAAAACAAAAACTCATATGTTCTTGGCACAGTTGAGGGAGATTCTGGATTGCATCTGTAAAGTGTCTAGGGTGCTTAGAAAAAGAATCTAGCGGGAACTGAACTGTTGCTGAGGAGAGATTAACATTTTGTTAGAGGTGAAGGTGGTTATATCTAGGTCACTGGAAAAGTTTCAAAATCAACAAAGCTCAGATTATATGCACCATGACAATGAATCACTGGTATGATTGAAATAAAACAAATCTATAATACAGGGAGTGCAGAATTATTAGGCAAATGAGTATTTTGACCACATCATCCTCTTTATGCATGTTGTCTTACTCCAAGCTGTATAGGCTCGAAAGCCTACTACCAATTAAGCATATTAGGTGATGTGCATCTCTGTAATGAGAAGGGGTGTGGTGTAATGACATCAACACCCTATATCAGGTGTGCATAATTATTAGGCAACTTCCTTTCCTTTGGCAAAATGAGTCAAAAGAAGGACTTGACAGGCTCCGAAAAGTCAAAAATAGTGAGATATCTTGCAGAGGGATGCAGCACTCTTTAAATGGCCAAGCTTCTGAAGCGTGATCATCCAACAATCAAGCGTTTCATTCAAAATAGTCAACAGGGTCGCAAGAAGCGTGTGGAAAAATCAAGGTGCAAAATAACTGCCCATGAACTGAGAAAAGTCAAGCGTGCAGCTGCCAAGATGTCACTTGCCACCAGTTTTGCCATATTTCAGAGCTGCAACATCACTGGAGTGCCCAAAAGCACAAGGTGTGCAATAATCAGAGACATGGCCAAGGTAAGAAAGGCTGAAAAACGACCACCACTGAACAAGACACACAAGCTGAAACGTCAAGACTGGGCCAAGAATTATCTCAAGACTGATTTTTCTAAGGGTTTATGGACTGATGAAATGAGAGTGAGTCTTGATGGGCCAGATGGATGGGCCCGTGGCTGGATCGGTAAAGGGCAGAGAGCTCCATCCGACTCAGACGCCAGCAAGGTGAAGGTGGAGTACTGGTTTGGGCTGGTATCATCAAACATTAGCTTGTGGGGCCTTTTCGGGTTGAGGATGGAGTCAAGCTCAACTCCCAGTCCTACTGCCAGTTTCTGGAAGACACCTTCTTCAAGCAGTGGTACAGGAAGAAGTCTGCATCCTTCAAAAAAACATGATTTTCATGCAGGACAATGCTCCATCATAGCGTCCAAGTACTCCACAGCGTGGCTGGCAAGAAAGGTTGTAAAAGAAGAAAAACTTATGACATGGCCTCCTTGTTCACCTGAACTTAACCCCATAGGGAACTTGTGGTCCATCATCAAATGTGAGATTTACAAGGAGGGAAAACAGTACACCTCTCTGAACAGTGTCTGGGAGGCTGTGGTTGCTGCTGCACGCAACGTTGATGGTGAACAGATTAAAACACTGACAGAATCCATGGATGGCAGGCTTTTGAGTGTCCTTGCAAAGAAAGGTGGCTATATTGATCACTGATTTTTGTTTTGTTTTTGAATGTCAGAAATGTATATTTGTGAATGTTGAGATGTTATATTGGTTTCACTGGTGAAAATAAATAATTGAAATGGGTATATATTTGTTTTTTTGTTAAGTTGCCTAATAATTATGCACAGTAATAGTCACCTGCACACACCGATATCCTCCTAAAATAGCTAAAACTAAAAACAAACTAAAAACTACTTTCAAAAATATTCAGCTTTGATATTAATGAGTTTTTTGGGTTCATTGAGAACATGGTTGTTGTTCTTCAATAATAAAATTAATCCTCAAAAATACAACTTGCCTAATAATTCTGCACTCCCTGTATGGTGAAAGCTACTGACCTTATTCTACATGTATGAGAAGGTGCAACCATTGGAACCTTTTTGGCTTGATTCACTTCCATTGATTTTTAGTCGTTAAAAACGGCTCATTATGCTGCAAACTGATACATACTTATTATATTATTCTACCGTTTATGTACAGTTGTAAACACATTTATTTGTAGAGCAAAGGAAGTTCTAAAATTATCTCAGAAACGAGTGCACTTCAACATTTGAGAATAAGGTCAATAGCGTTCACAGTCATCTCAATAGCTGATTTCATCTACCTATTGTTATGCACATTGTGGAATATTGCATAATTAATGCTTAATTGAAAGGCCATGATGCACAAATATTTTGAAAATGCAGATAAATTAAGGTAACACTTTAGACAGAAGAATGACTCATTAGTTAATGTTAATGTATTGACTAACATTAAGTATGAATAATATTGAAAGTATTTATAAATCAGGGTTCAACATTAACTAATGCATTGTTAAAATCCAAAGTTGCGCTTGTTAACATTAGTTTATGCACTCCGAGTTAACTAACATGAACTAACTTAAATAACGTTAACAAAGGCGGTGACATGGTGGCTTCTTGCAAGAAGGTCATTTGTTCGAGTCCTAGTTGCTCTGGGTGCTCCGGTTTCCTAGTTTAAAGACATGCAGTATATTGTAGGTGTACTGAACAAACTAAATTGGCCACAATATATGTGTGTGAATGATCCATGTATCCTATGTATGGGTGCTTCCAAGTACTGGGTTGCAGCTGGAAGGGCATCAGCTGCGTGTGTGGATAAGTTGGCGGTTCATTCCGCTGTGGTGACCCCGATTGAATTAATTGACTAAACTAAAGGCAAATGTTAATGTTTATTCATTCACAGATGAATAAATACTGTAATCAATGTATTACTAATTGTTTGTTCATGTTGGTAAATATATTAACATAACTATTGGACCATTATTTTGAAGTGTTACCAAAATTGATACTACTGAAAAGAATAAAGCTTTTGTCTGATTAAAAAAAAAATGCACAAACTATGGGCAAAATACATGTGGTGTATGATGGGAATACATATGAGAAAATTACAGAATGTGCATCAAAGTCATAGGACTTTGTTTTAACAGATCATGTGATTTTGCAAAAACAAACACAATGAGACTGCTTTAATTGACAAACCAGTAAAAAAATCTGAAATGTTGTTTTGGTCATTCTAAACTGCCTCAGCTAAAGTCTGCCATCAAACTGGTTTGATTCGTACGATTTGTCTACATTTTCTGAAAAGCAAATCGTTTATTATTTAAGAAAAAAGGCCAACAGTGGCTACTCCTACCACAGCAAATTCCATTTTTTTTTTTTTTTTTTTCTGATGCAGTATTTGGCACCAGTTTATCAGGGAGTGGTTATTTTTTTCTCTTTGACTCATTGGATGAAAACAGTGCTTTATTTGCAAATGTTTTATGTGATATTCCAGTTTTGCTAAGCCTAATTAGCATCTTTGGATGAAAACAAACAACCAATGGCAGTTTGTCAGCTGGCACAAACCCTGACCGATTTAAACCAATCTGATGATCTGTGAAAGGTCACATGACAAAATCTTTTGGAAAATGGCAGCTTGAAAACATCGATTTGGCTGATGAAACCGTAAGAGCACATACTGCAGTGGTGATTGGGGAAAAAAATTATAAACATAAAATGATTAAAGCTGAAAGGCACACTATATCTTTTGGGTTATGCATAATCTAAACATGACAGTACAACATTTTTTAGCTTTAAAAATTAAGTCATGCCAAAAACCAGTCACTTTATGAAGTCATGACATTTTTCTTTTTTTCACAGTTTACTTTGCACACTGAGGCATCTCCCTCACTGACTTTTACTTACACAAAACAGCCTCTGGTCTCCCTGTTAGCCTTTACGCTAACGTTTGAGCTAACCTTGAAAGCTTCCCTTGGGGAAAGGGCTCTGCCAATATCAAATCTTAAAAGGTGGAGAAAATGCATATTATATGCAGGCATTCATACTAATTAGAGTCTGCCATTTTCTTATTTAAAGCTGATGGTTTTTAATGCTAACATATTTTGCTCTTCAATATTCAGAGAGCGTTTTAAGCAAACTATTTGTAGGTAGAAATTTTCTTTTTTTTTTTTTTTTTTTCTTTCCCCAGAATGGTTTAAACAGTGCTCTGAACACTGCTCTGTTTGTATCAGTGAACGGATATAGCACCTTTAGCCAACCACAGGCTCATTGAAAAAACATGCCTGTGGCAACATTACTGCAATATCACATTATGCTGCTCCTTGGATGTTTCTCAAAACTTTAGAAGTAATATTTCTAGTAAGTAGCACTTACAACTTGTTCAGTTTTATCTGCAAAATAGGAATTTGGCAGCTATTTATTGTGGTGGTGTTGAAATGTTCAGTAAGTGGATCTAAAAGTTTAGTGCTTCAAAAAGAATTAAGTATCTGCCTTGAACCTTACAGATAGTTTAAATCAAAGCAAACACAAGATAAATACCATGCCGTTTTAGCTTAATTCTACATGTCTGTAAGCTATTAGATTGGGTTTCACAGGAATTGTACAGTCGTAGTGCTCTACATTGCAAATGCAACCAGGAAAGTTTACTATGAACAAGCTGTTGATGTATACTGTGCTGAACAAATGAGTACACCCCATTTTGGAAATGAATATTTTTATCCATTTCTCAGTAAATATAGGTAATACATTTGGTTGCATTTGAACAAAGCAGATTCATTAAATGGATATTCTTTATTAAAGACAGTAATTTAGGCACCGAACATTTCTATTAGAAATGGAAAGATAATACATTTAAATCCATGTGAAATATTGGAAAAAATAACAAAATAACTTCAAAATTTTACCAGACTTTTTTTTTATATACATTTTATTTGTTATAAGTTTTTTTTTAAGCTTAGTTCCAGATTTGGCTTCAGTAGTGAGTAATCTAATGCATATTCATAAATATTACATTGTGATGCTTCCTATAGAAAATATTAATGTAAATGAGAGATTTGTGTTAGGGGTGTGTTCATGTGTTGAGCACACAACTGTTTTGGGGTATAAATGTCCAAATCTGTTTGCTTGCACATCATGCACTATGGTAAAAGTATTTGGAGTTGTAACAAAGTATTTTGAAAAAGATTCTTATAAAAACAAGAGTTTATAATCTGTGGGCAAAAGAGTGAAATGCATTTGTGTGTTTAGGTACTCTTTGACCGTGGAAAGGGCCATAAAAGCTTACCGTACCGTACTGTACCACTCAGTGGAAATGGGACATTAGTGAGGATCTTCCCTTTAATTAGCAGCATAGGACATTAGTCTTGTTTTTGAAGATGCCACTATGCTGACACATAGCATTTGTAGCTCTGCCCCCTTTTGAAAAGAAGGCTGGGAGCACATTCTCATTTGAATTTAAAGCAACAGTCACCAAAATGGCACAATTAAAGGCATCACAAACATTATCTGTGGGGTATTTTGAGCTGAAACTTCACATACACACTCTAGAGTCATTTATTGTACATCTTGAAAAAAGGGGCATAATGGGTCCTCTTTAAAGTCTTGTTTTGCAAACTTGTAATTTGTGGTGTTTAGCATTAGATTTGATATTAATGTGGCTCCTCTGAACTTGAGAACCTTTGTATAACACATATGTTGGTCGTTTTAGGCAAGAAGACAGCTTGCAATAAAAATAACAGCTCGGCCTAATTTTAATGCATTTTGTTAATGCAAATGATTACTCGGTCTGTTTTGTTCTGACTAAAAACAAATTGAAGAATTGCAGACAGGCTCACAATCTGTGAGGAAACGTGTCCTGCCAGCGCACAGACGGAGCTCTGTGCTTGTGCTAAGAGCATTGAACAAGTCAATCAATGTGTTATCTTCTCACTGTAACTAAAGGTCGAGGCCTCATTTGGAGAAATGTATTGCCCGTGGCCGTTCTCCTCTGATCCAGATTAGCTGTAGCCCACCTGTTGGGCTGTAAAGCTTGAGGTCTTTTCAAATTAAAGCTGTCAGATCTTTCGTTATCTGCTTGTGTCACATCCATAACATTGGGATCAAGCTGAGCAATGTATTATATCTTTCTTTTCATACATGCTGAGTAATTCATGTCTCTTTTTCCACTGATGATACAGTATAAAGATGAATACTGATAAGCAACAAGCAAATGTTTCCAAAATATACTACAGGGATACCAAATCAACTGAGATGAGTATAAGTAGCATGGGTCATGGAATTTCTGGAATGTCATGCACAGCAAATTGTGAGGTGTTGAATTTCTAATGTAAGCCCCTTTAGTGTTTTAGTGTTAAAATCCAAGTGTACGTTTACTGTTTTTAACGTCAATGTGGGCTAAATTGTGACTTTAACAGTGTGCATTTCTGATTTTGCCTTTCCATACTCCTCATCGGTGTTAACTGCACAAATGGGAACTTGAGGTGACTGAATCAATGTGGTCAACACGGTAGAATAAAATAATATACTCTGCTTAAGTGTTTATATTCAACCCTTAAAGTGTAACCTATACACTGGGCTGGTGGGACTCGTGTATATAAACCAGAGGGGAGTGTGATTTGACACCTGTGGAGTTTTATGTACACTGGACAATTTGCCCTGCAGGCATTAAAAATGTTTAATGTGGTTTGCATTTTTACACTAAGTGTAAAATATTTTACACTGCAGAGGTGTATATATTCAACACTTTTGAACGTGTAACCTGGACTCTTGGCTGGTGGGACTCATATAGACACCAGAAAAGTGTTAAATTCAACACCTGTGGTGTAAAATGTACACTGGCAAATTTGCTGTGTGAAATTTTAAAAGATCAAGACATTCAAAGTTAAGGAATTCAATATTATTCTTAATTTACGGCAATATGTATGGCTTTTCTTGTTTATTTGTTTATTTATTTTTTTATTGTGAAAATATATGTGTATATATATACACATATTTACACATCAGAAAGCTGCAAATAATGCTTTTCTTACTTAGATGTTTTGTCTTTTTTCTAGTCCAAATATCTAAATATTCTTAAACTAAAAAGCTTCTCTAAACAAGCAAATCATATTGTCTTGTTTTAAGAAATAATATGTCAAAATTAAGTGAAAACAAGTAAAATAATCTGGCAAAATAAGTTTGTCAGAAGGAAAAAAAATATTTTGCCTGCCCCATTGGCAGATTATTTTGATTGTTTTAAGGAAAAAGACGGTTAATTTGGGAATATTATTTCTTAAAACGACAATCAAAAGACCAAGATGGCGGCGCGTGAACAACGCGAGGCCCAGCGTCTCTCCAGTTTTTGCAATTTTGCAGTATTTTTCCTGCTAATTTCGGGTCTGTTCGTGCAGAACAGTTGTGCCTTTACATCGTACACCCGACAGGAGATTTTGGATATTGGTTTGTGCATTCCGGACAGTTTTATCAGCAATCTTCGACTCATTCCAGCGATCGCTAGATCAACCGAGTCTCAGCGCTCTCCCCGGCCGGGCGGAAGTGCTCGAAGACGGCGTAGCGAGCGTAAACAAAGGAGGGGAAAGCGTGGAGGGCTAAGAGCTAAGCTAAAGCTAACACCACACCGGCTCTCTTTACCCAGCATTTTCCTCGCCAATGTACGGTCTCTGGTGAACAAAATGGATGAGATTCGACTACGCATCACCCACAGCAAAAGATTATGGAACTGTAATGTCATGATTTTCACAGAAACATGGCTAAACGGCGGGATACCAGACAACGCTGTATCGCTAACAGAGCACCACACATTCCGAGCAGACAGAACAGCGGATGACTCCGGTAAGACCAGAGGCGGAGGATTATGCATTTATGTTAACAAATCTTGGTGCACAAACTCTGTCATCGTTGGGAGACATTGCTCTGTTAACCTGGAATTTCTAATGGTTAAATGCAGACCGTTTTATCTGCCGCGGGAGTTCACCTCCACCATTATAACTGCTGCTTATATTCCTCCCGATGCTAATGCTACGTTTGCAATGAACGAACTCCATGCGGCCATCAGCAAACAACAGACTGCTCACCCGGAGGCTGCCTTTATTGTTGCGGGGGATTTTAATCACTCAAACTTAAAGACAGTGCTCCCCAAATTCCATAAAAACATTTTGTGTCACACCAGGGGAAACAAAACTTTGGACCAGGTGTACACAAACATGGCTGACGCCTACACGGCGACCCCCCTCCCCCACTTGGGTCAATCAGATCACCTTTCTTTGTTCCTCACCCCCAAGTACTCACCCCTCATCAACCGTGTGAAGCCATCAGTGAGGACCATCAAAGTGTGGCCAGCGGGGGTAGACTCAACGCTCCAGGACAGGTTTCAACACACAGACTGGAGTATGTTTGCATCCCAGGCCACCCGCAGCTCTCACACAGACATTGACAGTTACACTTCCTCTGTTCTGGAACACATCAACTCTACCATAGACAGTGTTACTACCCAGAAACAGATCACAACATACCCAAATCAAAAGCCATGGATGAACAAGGAGGTGCGCCTCCTGCTGAAGGCACGCAACACTGCCTTCAGATCAGGTGATGCACAGGCCTACAGCACTTCCAGGGCTAATCTGAAGAGGGGCATCAAAAAGGCCAAGCACTGCTACGAGCTGAAGCTAGAGGAGCACTTTTCCAACTCTGATCCTCGGCGCATGTGGCAGGGCATCCAGGCCATCAGCAACTACAAACCCAGCCATTCCACACCCACAGCCACAGATGTCTCCTTCCTGAACGAGCTAAATGACTTTTATGCCCGCTTTGAAAGAGACAATAAAGAACCCAACACCAAGATCACTTCCTCAATCGACCACTCACCCATCACACTCACCTCCTCAGAAGTTTGCACCGCACTGAGTCGGATCAATGTGCGTAAGGCTGCTGGACCAGACGGTATTCCTGGGCACGTCCTCAAAGCATGTGCAGAACAGCTCGCTGGGGTATTCACAGACATTTTCAACCTGTCCCTTAACCTAGCAGCTGTACCTACATGCTTTAAAACCACCTCCATCGTACCAGTGCCGAAACACTCTAGCCCAACATGCCTGAACGACTACCGCCCTGTAGCACTCACACCCATCATCATGAAGTGCTTTGAGCGGCTGGTCCTGACACATCTGAAAGACTCTCTACCACCCACACTGGACCCACATCAGTTTGCCTACCGTGGCAACAGGAGCACAGAAGATGCAGTCTCCATAGCACTGCACTCTGTACTCACACACCTGGACAATACAAACACTTATGCACGAATGCTGTTTGTTGACTTCAGCTCAGCATTCAACACTGTCATACCCTCTAAGCTGCTGATCAAACTTAGAGAGCTGGATATCAACACGTCTCTCTGCAACTGGGTTATGGACTTTCTGACTAACAGACCTCAGAATGTTAGATCAGGCCACATCTGCTCCACCACCATCACACTCAACACTGGTGTACCTCAGGGCTGTGTGCTGAGCCCCTTCCTCTACTCCCTTTTTACCATCGACTGTAGGCCCATGAACAGCTCCAACACCATCATCAAATTTGCAGATGACACCACAGTGATTGGTTTAATCAGCAACAATGATGAGACTGCCTACAGGGAGGAGATACAGCATCTGGCCACTTGGTGCACCAACAATAATCTGCTCCTTAACACCACCAAGACCAAGGAGCTCATTGTGGACTTCAGGAAGGGACGAACAGGCTCACATGATCCCATCAACATCAATGGGATGGCCGTCGAGTCTGTCTCATCCTTCAAGTTCCTGGGGACCCACATCTCAAGGGACCTCTCCTGGACCACCAACACCTCCAGTCTGGTCAAGAAGGCTCACCAGCGCCTATTTTTCTTAAGGCAACTTAAGAAGAACCAGCTGTCATCAGCCGTCCTGGTGAACTTCTACCGCTGCACAATAGAGAGCATCCTGACCAACTGTGTTACAGTCTGGTATGGAAACTGCTCTGTTGCTGAGCGCAAGGCCCTGCAGCGGGTGGTGAAAACTGCCCAACGCATCACAGGGACTCCACTTCCTGCTATAAAAGACATCCAGGAAAAACACAGTCTGCGCCGAGCTCGCAGTATTCTTAAGGACTCCTCTCACCCTGCTCACAGACTGTTTTCTCTCCTGCCTTCCGGCAGGCGCTTCAGGCTTCCTCGGACTAAAACCAGCAGACTGAGGAACAGCTTTTTCCCCAGAGCTGTCTCCCTTTTGAACTCTGCCACCCACTGCCTCTTCTGACCCCCACACTCACCCCCCACTCTCCTCATAACTTATACTCCTCACAGTTACTGCACTACTGAACATTTGCACATTTAAAAATTGCACATATTCATTGCACTGATTCACTTATCATTGCACTGATTCACTTATCTGAACTGTACACACCCACTGTACATAGACATCTGTAATTATTTTTATCTGCACACTTTTGATTATTAATAAGCAACCTACACTGCACTGATTCATTTATGTGAACTGTACATACTCACTGTACATATACATTTGTAATTATGTTTATCTGCACATTTTTGATTATTAATAAGCAACCTGCATTGCACTGATTCATTTATTTGAACTGTACATACCCACTGTACATGTACATTTGTAATTATGTACACACCCACTGTACACATACATTTGTAAATGTTTATCTATCTGCACTCTTATTATTAATATCAACCTGTACGTACAATCATTTATTGTAAATCTGGGCTCATAACCAAGTCAACCTGTATATAATGTTCATAGTACATCCATCTGTAAATATCACCATAGTTTTTCTATAACTGCACCTTATAATTTATACCTGTATTCTGCACTTGCTGCTATTGCACTTCTGGTTAGACCTAAACTGCATTTCGTTGCTTTGTACTTGTACATGTGTAATGACAATAAAGTTGAATCTAATCTAATCTAATCTAATGTTTGCTTGTCTGGAAAATGCTCCTTGATTATAAGTATTTTTATGTATTTGGACTAGAAACCAGAAAAACATTTAAAAAAGGCATTTTTTTCAGTGTTCTTTATTTACTTTTTCAACCTCAAGAACCATTGGTCTCTGTGTTTCATATAAAGGGAACACCTGAGAAAGAGAGAAAATGTTTACCTCTTAATCTTAAGTGTTCTACATAAAATTTCATACATGATTTAAGGGTTAAAGTAAACAAAACTGTTAATGTTAAGTTTTAGCAATCAGTATTCCATTTCTGTTTAATTCAAGTTTGTGTATAGCGCTTTTTACAATTATTGTTTCAAGCAGCTTTGCGAAAGGTGCACATTATTGCATTACAATCAAATTAAGTTAAAGTTACAATCAAATATAAGTTATTATATACAGACATAGTTAACCTGCATTTTATTGCATCTAGGGGATGTCTATGTGTACATGTTTAATAAAGTATATTTGTGTATTAAGTGTATGTGTTGTCCCGGAACTCCTTGATCGGGATGAGCATCCACAGGTGGAAATATAGAACAAAGAAAATAATTAGTGCAGCTGCTGTTCATAATGTATTTGAACAATATATATTAAATATCAATGCAAAAATGAATTGCTATAAACAAAAATAGCAGTTATGTAAACAAGCATAGAAATCATAGAGTATTTCTAACAAAATTACTGGTGCATTAAGACAGGAGGAGTGTGTCCTACAGGTGGATTGTCAAGCCCACACACCTGTATGGAGCACACATGCATCATACTGTTATGTAATGCAATGTATGTATGCTTTACTAAAAACATATGTCTTTAATCTAGTTTTGAATTGAGAGAGCTTGTCTGACCCTCTGACATTATCTGGAAGGCTATTCCAGAGTTTAGGAGCCATATGAGAAGGCTCAACCTCCTTTAGTGGATTTTGCTATTCTGGGTACTACCAGAAGACCTGACTTTTGAAATATTAAAGAGTGGGTTGGACTGTAAAGATGCAGAAGGCTGGTTGGATAGACAGGAGCTATACTATTTAAAGCTTTATAGATAAAAAGTCATATTTTATAATCAATACAGAACTTAACAGGAAGCCAGTGGATGGAAGATAAAATTGGGGTGATTTGATCATATTTCTTGAGCTGACAAGTACTCTGGCAGCTGCATTTTGCCCAAGCTGAAGTTTATTAATAGAGGATGCCAGCTACCAGGGAACAGAGCATTACAGTAATCCAGTCTAGAAGTCATAAAAGCATGAGCAACTTTTCTGTGGCCGAGATTGATATCTTTAAGCTAAAAACATACTATTTCTCAGATGAAAGAAGCCTGTTTTGTGGCATGGAAGAAATGTTTTTTAAAAGTTTAAGTTGCTAAATGACTCTAAATGGTCAAAATAAACAAAGCTGTTAACAAAAAATAAATAAGTTCATGTTAAAGTTTTAGCAATCGATAGATACAACAAACGTGACCTTGTTCAAATAGGTTTGGCTGAATGTGCATTGTGATTAGTGTCATAACGCATCTAAAGTGAGTCACAAACCACTGTGCCGCTGATAACTCAAGCTGTCACACTGGATGAGCACTTTCTATATGCGAGTATATTGTTATATTGTTATTTGATGGTGCAGGAGTTTAAACTGTTTTTATATTTCCGTCAACTAAAAAAAATAATAATTATAAGCTCCTCAAAAGTTTGTGTCATTTGCTTGTTTTTGCATTAAATTCAGCAATTTTAAATATCTGGAGGAAAACAACTGCTGTATGTTTTTCTATTCATTATAAGTCACAGAAATTCAGTTTTTTAGTCAGTGAAAGTCAGGGATTTTGACATTTTGGTTTGAGTGGGAACCCTGAAGTAAATAAATCTCTCAGATATCAAGATGGGGCAAAGTCATGTTTCACATATAGCTCTTATTTTCAGGACTGGGCTAACAAGGGTATTCTTGACCGAACTGATATAAAACAGCAAGATCAAATTTTTTTTTTTTAAAGTGACATTTGGAGCTAGCTGGCAACAGCCAGATGGAGAGCATGAACAAACATGGAAAAACACGAAGTGTGTCTGTCTGTGAAATGTTTTGTTTGTCAGGTGAATGTCACAGTGTCATGGGTTAGACTGGCACTAATTTTGTTTTATATATGCAATGCTAGTTACTGGAAAAATTAGATAACAATAGCATTATCTTATATTCTGAGGTCTGAATGCTTGTGTTATAACTTTTTATATAGAAATACATCTGTTTGGTGAGCAATGTGGGACATACATATTTTTTTTTGTTTTTAATAATCTAAATTATTAAATCAAATTAATAATCTAGTCTAAAATGATCTAACTAGCTAACCTGCATATATGGAATGAGATTTGTTAGAGAGATTTTTCTAAAATGGCGCATCATTATTACCTGCAGTAGTTCCAGTAGTTAATTAGCATTGTTAAGATGAAATTAAAAATGAGTTGCTGGATCATTAAACTTTAGCATCACAGAAACCTGGAAAATGTTTGCAGCGGCTATATAAACAGGGTCTAAAAGTGATGTTTTGCCTCACCTGCCCATGGCCAGTGACTAGGACTGTCACAGTTATGAAATTGGGCTGATGATTAATTGGCCTAAAAGTAATTGCACATGAGATTTAATTGTCTGTTTACGGTGCATTGATTAATTGTCTGATTTGGTGTATTGAAAATTAATTGATCGTTTGGTGGCTAAAACATTCATCAGATATATGGTCAAATATGAGCATATACTGTACATAAAATTAAACTTAATACATTTGAATGTGTGCGTATTGAAAATGTATATGTAAAACAGTTTTTTTCAATATTTTGCCATATATTTAAATGTGTTGTGTATGTACATGTGTGAATAATACACTCTTTTGTGAGTTGTCAATATTAATTTATTGCATTCTTTTAATGTTGGAAACAATCATAGCATACAGTAGAGTTGCACGATTCTGTATAAAATGCAAAACTTGATTTTTGTGCTTAGAATAAGGTCAGAATTATCCCATGATTCTGTAGAACTTTTATATAAGAAATGGCAATAAACATCTTAATACATAAGAAATGGGGATGTAACAATATACTTACAGTAATTCTTAACTCATCTCAATATTAAACTCACAATACAATGTTACGCTCACCGGACACTTTAGGTATACCTGTCCAACTGCTTGTTAATGCAAATTTCCAATCGGCCTATCACATGGCAGCAACACAATACATTTAGGCATGTAGACATAGTCAAGATGATCTGCTGCAGTTTAAACCGAGCATCAGAATGGGGAAGAAAGGTGATTTAAGTGACTTTGAAAGTTGCATGGTTGTTAGTGCTAGATGGGCTGTTCTGAGTAATTAAAAAACTGCTGATCTACTGGGATTTTTACGCAAAATCATCTCCTAGGTTACAGAGAATAGTCTGAAAAACAGAATATATCCAGAGAGCGGCAGCAAATGCCTTGTTGATGCCAGAAGTCAGAGTAGAATGGCCAGACTGGTTCCAACTGATACAAAGGCAACAATAACTAAAATAACCACTCATTACAACCGAGGTATGCAGAAGAGCATCTCAGAAAGCACAACATGTCTAACGTTGAGGTGGATGGGCTACAGCAGCAGAAGACCACACCGGTTGCCACTCCTGTCAGCAAAGAACAAGAAACTGAGGCTACAGTTTGCACAGGCTCACCAAAATTGGACAATAGAATATTGGAAAAAACATTGTGTGGTCTGAGTCTTAATTTCTGACACAACATTTAGATGGTAGGGTCAGAATTTGGCATCAACAACATGGAAGCATGGATCCATCCTGTCTTGTACAAATGGTTCAGGCTGGTGGTGGTGGTGTAATGATGTGGGGGATATTAATACCAATTGAGCATCGTGTCAACGCCACAGCCTGCCTGAGTATTGTTGCTGACCATGTCCTTCCCTTTATGACCACAGTGTACCCATCTTCTGATGGCCACTTCCAGCAGGATAACGTACCATGTCGTAAAGCGTGAATCATCTCAGACTGGTTTCTTGAACATGACAATGAATTTACAGTACTCAAATGGCCTCAGCAGTCACCAGTTTTCAATCCAACAGAGCAAATTTGGGATGTGGTGCAACAGGAGATTCGCATCATGGATGTGCAGCTGACAAATCTGCAGCAACTGTGATGCTATCAAGTCAACATGGACCAAATATGTTCAGTACCTTGTTGAATCTATGCCACGAAGAATTAAGGCAGTTCTGAAGACAAAAGGGGGATCTTCCATATACTAGTGTATCATTATTGTTATTTCTCAGTCGTTTGGCAAGAAAAAAAAAACTATATGAATATTATAAAATGTAGGCCTATTTTTGATTGAATTGCAAAATGTTGCATAGACTTCAGGTGGTAAACCTGAACAATAAGCTTTTTGAGGTGGTGAGGTGAAAACCATTAATGCATCAGCTCACGTGTGATTTTTGTGGTTGTGGATAAGTCGTTATGCAATGTAGACAGATCTGACAATACAGTAAGACTCTTTCATGCCTTTTGGAGCCTGTCTCCATTACTTAGCAACTGAATAGAAAATTCAGCAACAAGTGCTTAAATTTGTCTGAATCGTAGAAATGCAGGATTAAGATTGTCTGGGGGGTCAAATCAGGATCACAATCTTTTAATGATTAATCGTGCTAAACTAGTGTACAGTATGTAACATACGCTTTTGCACACACAAAACATGTTATGAAGATTTGCTACTGAAAAGCTACGTTATTTATTTTTATTTTTTATTTTTTGCTGCAATGAGTTGGTATTGCAGTTACAGTTATTACTATAGTGACAATTAACAAACCCCCAATTAACAAACTCTATTAAGAATAAAAAAAACTGCAGTCTTGGGAAGTTGAATTTTGAAATGACTTTTTTCAATGAATTTTACTGTGTTTTAATAATTTTTACTAGTTTTGTGTTCATTTCAGGCCCTAGAAACAGTTATATCTAGATTATATCACCTGGGTTTTGGTTAAGCCAGTATTTGTTACTGAGATGACAGAGAATCATAATCTATTTATGGATGCCCACGTCAAGGTGCAGACATTTGCTAAGTATAACCACAATTACTGTCTGCAATGAGGAATTAGCCTTGATACCTGAAAATGAAGTACATGTAGAAAATATCTTAATTTCACAAAACTTCTGAAGTTGTATGCGAATGAGTTTTTTTTTTAATAAAGTAATTGTGACTTTTTTTTCCTCACTACTCACTATGACTTTTTTGTCCTGCCACTGAAATTGTGATTACTGAAGATGTAAGAGAACATAACTTAGTTCTCACTACCTCGGATGTGAAACTTTTTAATGAGAGTGCCTTTTAAACGGACTCATATTATCAACAGTTATCATCATTGAGGTGTAAATTTTCATGTAAGTTAAGGTGCTAATGGGCAAAAAAACTGTTAAATACGCAAAGATGCTTGTCATGTATAATGTATGATTCTCAAAATGCACTCATCCATGTTCATACCCATGTATAATTTAATTTAAATGATGAGGCCTAAGACCACGCTTGGAGAAAATATCTCTAATTCAATCAATATCTAAATATTCCCATCAGTCAGCGATGAAGGGATTTTTATTAACCAAATCATTGATAACATAAATTAAAATTTACTTCTCTTAACGATGATCCTGGCACCTAAAATAGGCTTTCAGATGAAATATGGAGTTCTTGGAAGAGCTGAACAAACTGTCCTGGAGTCTGGCATGATAAATTTGCAGTAAGGGACATTACCCCTGCAAAAACAAATTGCATTTATATCAGGAGCCGCTGCATGATGAATTAATTCAGAGCAGCTGAGAGCTAGTTGGAGTTCCAATGGAAAAAGCTCTATATATTATCTGCCTTTACCTTTTTGCATTGGATGAATGCATGTTGAATTATTCACCTTAAAGAAAGTCTGACATTATCCTGCCAAGCCTGTTTGATGTACTTAGAGAGGGAAAAAATAAAATACTTAATGAATATATTAAATATATATAATACATTTCTGTGTGGAGTTTGCATGTTCTCCCTGTGGTTGCTTGGGTTTCCTCCGTGTGCTCCAGTTTCCCCCACAAGTCCAAAGACATGTGGTATAGGTGAATTGGGTAAGCTAAATTGTCCTTAGTGTGTGTGTGTGTGTGTGGATGTTTCCCAGAGATGGGTTGCAGCTGGAAGGGCATCCGCTGCGTAAAAGCATATGCTGGATAAGTTGGCGGTTCATTCCGCTGTGGCGACCCGATATTAATAAAGGGACTAAGCCGAAAAGAAAATGAATGAATGAATGAATGAATATATTGTCTGTGTTAGTAGCGTTTTACAGAAGAAATAAACACAAACAAGTGTGAACATTTTAGTTTTGAGAAGATATTTCTTTTACTTTATTATTACAATTACATTTCAATATTTTGAGTGAGCACACCCTAAAAACAAAGTGTATATTAAATTAAATAACTACACTAGCTGACAAAAGTCTTGTCGTCGATCCCAGTTTAAGAGCAATTGCATTGTTCATTACATTGCAAACCATAGGAGAGGGCTATTTCTTTCCCCACATCAAAATTCCTGAAAGCAAAGAAGGTCAAGGTGCTCCATGATTGGCCAGCCCAGTCAACAGATATGAACATTATTAAGCATGTTTGGGTAAGATGAAGGACAAGGCATTTAAGTCGTTGCAGAGATGTATGGATGCAGTCCTTGAAGTTCATGGGTGTCATACACAATATTAATTCTTTTTCCACTGCACCATGACTTTATATTCTTTACTGTACATTTCTGTTAAGTGACAAGATTTTTGGCTAAGCAAAGACAGACCTTTCTGTCCTAATTAAACAATTAAAAAACAAGGCATGATCATATTGTATTTTGGCAAAATATGCATACTCTTTGCCTTTCATATAAGCCGCTTCTAATGCCAAATGATCAACTACAAGTCAAGTTATTATTTTATGTTCCTAAAACTTGCATAGGCGACAAGACTTTTGTCAGGTACTGTACATTCCTAAAAATATGCATTTTTATTGAAGAATTATGAATCATCATACATTAACGTATTTCCTTTTAATGAGTATTTTGTTACTTGCTCCCACTCGATATTTTGCCATGTTGCAGCATTATAATGCAGCCCTGTACAGAAAATGTAAACCACATCCCACTAGCTTGTATTGTTGTGTGTGTGTGTGTGTGTGTGTGTGTGTGTTTTCTTTTTTTTTTTTTTTTTTTTTTTTCTTAATATGAATTTATCACAGTTTAATGTTGTGTTAGTTAACAATCGACTAATTTGTGTTATCTAATTTGTGTTAACAGTTGACTAATTAAATTTTTTTTGTGTGTCTAATATCACCTATAAAAACTTAAAATATGCATGGTTAATGTGTAACGGGAAACACCAGAAGCTACAAGAACATAAAGGGCGCCTTCCTATATGAATTTTAAGCATGCACTTTGCTGGCTTGAAAATTACTCATGGGAGCACAGTGAGTTTTGGGAGCTTCATTTCCCTTCCTTGGAATAACACCATATATCTTCCAGAGATAAGAAGCTGAGATCTGGCCTGGACAGGGTTGAATGATAGAGCCAATCCCACAGATGTGTGCATTTGATAGAGCTGGCGTCAGTGTGCGGGCTCTGAAGAGAAACAAATAGTACCGAAAAGGAACAAGTTTGCCGTTATGATGCAGTTCGGTTGCTGGAGAGGAACAGCCTTGTGTCCTGAAGTTGACATTAGTGATTCCCATAAATCACCACCGAGTCTATATGGTGTTCACTTGGCAACTTTCTCAGAGGAATCTCCATGGACATGAGGTTATATAGACACTACTGTTGTGTAGTGGCAGGGTCCATAGATTTAAAAGTTTCAGAGTTTTTGACACCTATTTCTTCTCCCGATCAATTTGCATTAGCATTGACTATGATTCAATAATATTAAAGGCAGTTTATATTGTTTATTTACTTTTTACCTTTGTTGTGTGGTTTTGCTACACAATATCTTCAACTTTTAAAAGAAATTAGCTGTTAATATTTTGCGGTAGGGATTGTATATTGGCATGTTTAGCTTATTTTATGAGAAAATATTGTATTTAACCATTTATTAATATTAAATAACTCGTAGAAGACATTGAATGGTGGCTAAGTGATTAGCACTGTTGCCTGACAGCACCGGTTCGAGTCCGGGGTGGCCTTTCTGTGTGAAGTTTGCACGTTCTCTCCATGTCTGCATGGGTTTCCTTCAGGTGCTCCAGTTTCCCCCACAATACAAAGACGTGTTATAGATGACTTGGATAAACTAAATTGGCTATGATGTGTGAATGGAGAGTGTTAGGGTGTCTCTCAGCACTGAGGGTTGTACTCTCAGTGCTGGGTTGTGGCATCCACTGTGTAAAACACATGTCAGAGCTAACATGCTAGCAACATGCTACTAAGCTAAAACGTATTAACCGTAGCAATAGAGATGCACCGGTCTTGATTTTTCATGGATTCCAATTGCCAATTTTTATTATTGTTTGATATAATTGCAAGAGATTTTCGATGGTAAAATATTAAATGTTCTGCTCATTTTTCCTGACTTTGGAACCTGATGAACAAGTGACTGCTTAAACATGAGCTATAATGAAAACTGCCTAAACGCATTAATCTGACCTGTGCAGTATTTTTATTTAATGTTAAAAACATTGTGGGTTCACAAAAGGTATCTCCATCTTGTGAAGAACATGTAAAGATGAATGTTTCAATCCACCCACACAGGGTAGTGATGCACAATGCAGTAGTAGAAAATAGTCCAGAAAGGAACTGAGGAAACTGTGGGACTTGGATCAGCGAGATACAAAACAGGTGCGCAAATGAATTGTCAAGGAAACTAATCAGATGGCAGGACAACAGAAGAACACACACACAAAATAGGCTAGCAAGTAACATTTTGCCCTCCTTTTGGAAAGGCATGTCCTCACAACAACAATGTTAGATGCTTGAAGGAGATCGTGGAACAGGTGGTTCCTGAAAGTTCCAGGGTGGTGATAGTGGGAAGACACAGGGATGAGCCATTAGCTGGAGGATCCAAGAGAAGGCCCAGAATGCAGCCCTGATGTTGTCCATGGAGTCGTCAAGGAAGGAATTGGAGATGGGAAAGAATAAAAAAGGGTGGGCCAACAGATATGGATGGAGCCAGTGGTGGTGGAGCCCAGGGTGGAGATGAAAAGATGTTGTGTTAAGGTGATACCATGGATCTGGACGAGTAAGGTGGAGCTGACAGCTCTAGTTACCGGGGTGATCTGGAACAACACTGGGGGAGCCCGGTAGAGTTACTGGACTTACAGGCTAAGCGGAATGTGGATCCAATTGGGCGGTGGTGTCTGCACTTCAGAATCTAGAGTTGGAGATGGGGGATTCTCCCGACCAGATGGAGCTGGTGACAGAATACATACAGCAAAACCTCACTTCCAGATAGAATTGACTGAGGATGAGCCGGGGTGCAGAGATCAAATGGAGGAACTCACTGGGTGGAGATTCAGAAAATGTGTAATATGGTGAAAAGGAAATTTTATGCTGGACGAGACAAAAGAGGATCAGAATCCACCTTTAACTCATGCCCAGCAGTAGGAGGGTGGGTGAGGCTTCCTCCCATTTACTCAAAATACACAAAAATTTCCACAGGGATGCACAGTGTAGCAAACTCAGTGTATGCATCTGACACACTCTCTCCTCTCTGTATGCGCAAGGCACTTTCTATCAAAACTCTGTTTCTGGACAACATCGTTCAATTCTTGCAGATGATACACAGGGCAACTTTTTGGTTGCCGGGCAATTTTGCAGAGCGATGTTGCTTGGCTATTTTTCTTTTACACATGGACTACAGTATTGCCTCTGTAGGCCATTGCCCTAATTAGTTACCCTGTGTCTCACCTGGTGGCCCATTTATGGCATAATTTCCCAAAGTTGCCCAGCAACATTGCTCAAAGTTGCCCTGTGTATCATAAGCATCAATGTGCATTACACTGGTGAATTGGCTTTAAAATGACCTGTCAGAGACAGCATTATAAACAAACAATGCTTCTTGAAAAACATTCTGTGTGTGCTTTATGTGAGTGGGCTTGACATACCACATAAATTACACACTATCCCCTCTCTGTATGCACCAGACACTTTCGTATCAACATTTCATCTTTCTGGAAAACATGCAATTCTGTGCATTTATGCTTCTGCATGCGGTTTGTGTTGCTTTGCAATAACATGAGTTTCTTAGAAGGTGTTTTGTTTTTCTGAATACTACCTTAATGTACAAGTAGCTAAAACTCAGAGGCGGGAAACGGCAGGTGTGCAACAACTTTTTAATCATGTAGTGTAAACACAAAACAAATGTTTCCATCTAAAGCTCCTTGATGCGACTCAACATTTGTGAACACTCGCTCCGTCAGGCTTGAGGCTCTAAGCACTGCCCACTGCCATTTCTGTGTGGAGTTTGCATGTTCTGCCCGTATTTGTGTGGGTTTCCTCCCGGTGCTCCAGTTTCCCCCACAGTTCAATGACATGCAGTATAGGTTGAATTGAATTGAACTGATTTGCATCACGTTGAATTTCACAGAATAAACTCAATTGGCTGTAGAGCATGAGTGTGTGAATGTGAGTATATGGGTGTTTCCCAGTACTGGGTTGCTGCTGGAAGGGCATGCGCTGCGTAAAACATATGCTGGATTAGTTGACGGTTCATTCTGCTGTGGCGACCTCTGAAATAGAGACAAAGCCAAAGGAAAATGAATGAACTTAGATTTGCCGTGGAATCTACGTATTGCTGCTCTGTGCTGATTTTAAGTGCTTTTTTTGTGCTCACATGTAAATAGCTTTCCATAAAATCCCTGATAAATTAATAAATGTATATGTCGATGTATCTGGTCAGACACATCTTGAAGCTCTGGCAAGTCAGTCACTTCTGTTGGCTCTGGCTCTCCATCCGTGGTACACCCAGGCAATTGCTCTGTGCAGCATGGTGGTAGCGGAGTCTGAGTTCTAGGTCAAGAGTGGGGTTGGAGATGTCATTCCTCGGCTGGGCAGACAGAGAAATGAAGTCCCTCATGGACCTTCCCCACACAGCTTAGCCTTCATGGAGTTGTCCAGTCCAAATAAAAATAAAAAGTGCTAAGGCAGCTGACCAGGTAGTGATTCATAAAAGCCAAGTCTAGAAATTCCCTTGTGTGGTCCTTAAGAGAGCGATTCCCATGCTCAAGCTCAACCTTAGTCAATATTATCCAGTAGTGAGGTTTCACTGCAGAAGTTGGAGGGCTGGCTCATTTTTGGGAGGGCAAAAAGAAAAGAGCAAGGTGTGTTTTTTTGCAATTGAACACCTTCGAATTTACCTTGAAAAAGGTGTATATTAGGAATATGGTTACTAAAATATTTACTCACTGTTAATTATTCTATAAAAATGGGACATGGTTATAAAATAGCTTTATAAAATGGATGTGTATGCTTCCATTTATAGTAGTAATATCATAAAAATGACCCATAAGGATTGTAATAAGTTAATGCTCTCATTACTTATTAATTATTACTATTTATTATTACTATATTTATTATATGTTGCCATTTACGTTAAATGCATTTTAATAATAATGAATGTTGTACAAAAACCTGTTCATACATGTTACATTCATACTTTTGAATACTAGTGACTGTTTCAGCTGAAGCAGAGATCGTATTGATTTTGCTGTAAAATCAAGCCAAGATCCATGTTTTTTCCACAGCAAAATATTCTGGTGTTGTGAAACGCATGCACACACACACACACACACACACACACACACACACACACACACACAC